>JARHVA010006683.1:397500-582500 GCA_037957365.1 Torreya grandis | reverse complement strand
TCTGTACTTACCATTGGGTGGGGTTTCAATGAAGCCCACAGATATGAAAGATGAAGAATGGAATGTTCTTGATCAAAAGGCTCTTGGATCTATAAGGTTGAGCCTGGCAGCTTCTATGATTTCCAACTTATCACAGGAAAAGACAATGGTAGAGTTAATGGATACTTTGGCAAATTTATATGAAAAACTCTCAGCTTCAAATAAGGTATATCTTATGAAGCAATTATTTAATTTGCAAATGCAAGAAGGTGGATCTGTATATAGTCATTTTAGTGATTTCCATGGATTAGTAAATCAGTTAAATTCAATCAAAATAGTTTTTGATGATGAAATTAAGTCTCTCTTAATCTTATGCTCTTTACCTAAAAGTTGGGATACTTTGGTAATGGCAGTTAGTAATACTGCATCTGCTTCAAATATCTTGAAAGTTGATGATGTTTTTAGTGTAATCTTGAATGAATAAATTCATAGGAAAAGTATAGGGAAAACATCAGGTAATGCTTTAAGTGTTGAAAGTAGGGGAAGGCAAAGAGAGAAGGGAAAGTAAGGTAAATCAAGGTCAAAGATGGGAAATAGATCCAAATCTAGAAATGGAGGAATAACCTACTGGAATTATGGAAAGAAAGGACATGCAAAGAAAGATTATTGGTTGAAAGAAGATGAACATGAAGGTAATAAAGAAGCAAATGAGTAGGTATTGTTACATAAGATGCTCTTATATTTTCTTTGGATAGTTAGGTATAATCATGGGTTTTAGATTCTGGTGCTTCTTTTCATGCAACCCCAAATAGAGAATTTTTCAATGATTATGTCCATGGAGACTTTGGAAAAGTTTATTTAGGGGATGGTGAGCCTTGTCAAATTGTTGGCAAAGGAAAAGTGTAGCTGAAATTTTAGAATGGCAACACATGGGTGTTGAAGGATGTCATGCATGTACCCATCCTAAAGAGGAATCTGATTTCTGTAGGAAAGTTGGGTGATGAGGGTTACACAATAACTCTCACAGCTGAATCTTGGAAAGTTTCCAAGGGTGCACTTGTATTAGCTAGAGGTAAGAAAGTAGGTACACTTTATCTATCTACTTGTATTATTGATTCTCCTTTTGTTTTATCTACTTCAGATGTAGATGCAAAGATGTGGCACTGTAGGCTTGGACACATGAGTGAGAAGAGAATGGATATTCTTAAGTCAAAAGGTAAGCTTTCAGATTTGATAGATCTAGATTTTTGTGAGCATTGTATTTCTAGGGAATAGACGAAAGTGAGATTTCTCAAAATTGGGTCAACAAAGAAGAAGCACAAGTTGGATCTTATTCACACAAATGTGTGGGGACCAACTCAGGGAGCTTCTATTAGAGGATCACAATATTATGTTTCTTTCATTGATGATGCTACAAGAAAGGTATGGGTTTATTGCATAAAGAGGAAATTTGATGTTTTTGACACATTTAAGAAATGGAAAGCCTTGGTTTTCAATGAGAAGGTGATGTACAGTGATCAGCTCAAGAGGTTGAATAATTCTAAGTAAGGCAATCTTTATTTGGATGAGGTTATGATCCAAAATGAGCTCACAGGTAAAAATCATCACTCACAGGAAAAAATAGACACTAACGTCAATCAGGCAGAGACCGACGTCGATCAAGCAAGAATTAATGTCGATCAAGTGAAGACCAAAGTCAGTGATGTCAGGCAGGTGGAAATCGATGTCTGTCAGATGGCACATGACATCAGTCAGGTCAGTCAAGTGGAACTGACATCGATCGGGTGTAGACTAAGAGATAACTGGGATTGGTTACTGTCAGAAGAAAATCTGGGTGGACATCAAGCTATTAATGAGTCTCAAATGCCCATGAGGAGGTTCAAAAGGGTAAGTAAACCTCCAATTTGTT
Source organism: Torreya grandis (assembly GCA_037957365.1). Classification (NCBI taxonomy): domain Eukaryota; kingdom Viridiplantae; phylum Streptophyta; class Pinopsida; order Cupressales; family Taxaceae; genus Torreya; species Torreya grandis. The sequence goes on along the minus strand of JARHVA010006683.1, from coordinate 580,612 downwards.
ATTCCCCTTCTTTATACTACTTGTTGCTCACTGATGGTGGAGAACCAAAAAATTTTGATGAGGTAATGTAGGTAGAATCTAGGAAATAGTGGGAGCATGGAATGAATAAGGAAATTGATTCCTTGGAAGAGAACCAAATGTGGGATTTGGTAGAGTTTCCAGCTAAAATGAAAGCACTAAAAAACAAATGGGTTTACAAGTTAAAGGAAGGAGAGAATGGACAAGTGAGACATAAGGCCAGGTTATATGGTTTTAAGCAAGCTCCAAGACAATGGTATTTGAGGTTTGATAGGTTTATGATAGAGCATGGCTTTAGTCAATGTCAATCTGACCATTGTGTTTATTTTACTAGATTGGATAATAGTAGCTACATTATCCTATTACTGTATGTAGATGATATGCTTGTTGTAGGTTCACACATGTAGGATATTATTAAGCTAAAGGTAAAAATAGCTCATACATTTTCCATGAAGGATTTAGGAGCGAAAATCCTTGGCATGAGTATTTCTAGAGACAGGGAAAATCATAGGTTGAGTTTATCTCAAGAGGATTATGTGAATAAGGTGTTGGAGAGGTTCAATTTATAGGATGCAAAATTGGTAAGCACACCTATGGCTGGACAGTTCAAGTTAAGCAAAGAACAATGTCCTAAATCACATGATGAGGTTGAGTACATGGTATGTACTAGACCTGATATTGCCCAAGCAGTGAGAGTTGTCAACAAGTTTATGGCCAATCTAGGAAAGGAACACTGGAAAGTAGTTCAGTGGATTCTCAGATATCTGAGAGGAACCAACAGTAGGCATTTATGCTATGGAGGATCAAACACTTCTCTACATGGCTATGTAGATTCAGATATGGTAGGTGACTTGGTTGGTAGGAGAAACACCACAGGGTATGTGTTCACTATTGGTGGAATGGAGGTTAGCTAGATTTCAAAGTTGTAAAAGGTTGTTTCCCTATCTACTATAGAGGTAGAATACATTTCAGTCATAGAGGCTAGTAAGGAAATGATATGGATGACTCAGTTCATAGAAGAGTTGGGAAAAGAGCAAGAGAGTTGCAGATTGTACAGTGATAGTCAAAGTGTAATTCATTTGGCAAAGAATTTATCCTTTCATTCAAGAACCAAACATATACAGCTTAGGTACCACTTCATTAGACATGTATTGGAGGATGGATAGTTGAAGCTAGAAAAGATCCATACGGATAAGAACCCTGCTGATTTGTTAACAAAGCCCGTAACAAAAGAGAAGTTGAATCTTCATTCAACTTTTGTTGGTCTTCAAGATTGAACATGAAGAGGGAGAAACAAGCCAAAAACAAATTAGAGGATGTTGCTATATAGGTATAGGTGCAGCTATTTATCTCCAAGTGGGAGATTGTTGAGTTGTGGAGCTAAAAGCTTCACTAAATGTGTAAATGTGGAGGTTGCTAGGTTACACAGTAACCGACATCGGTCAGAGCCAACCGACATCAATTAGGGGTCGACCGATATCAGTTATCGGTAGTTACATAGTAACTGACATCGGTTATGGTCAGTCAACATCGGTCAGATAGGAACCAACATCGGTCACCTGTGTGTTTCCAGAACTGTTCTAATTTTAGATGAACAGTTAGTTCACATGTAAAGACTAATTTTAGTCTTGAGTCTGTGTTTCTAATTATTGTTTACTTTGGGTTCTATTTAAGAGACCCATGGGGCTGTATTGTAATGTAAGCAAGATCAATTATATCTTTAAGGTGCAAGATCAAGTAGATCTGCAAGGTGTAAGATCAAGAAGATCTACGGGAAAAGGTAGGCAATAACAACCATTGAGTTGATTGTCACTGGAGGGAATAACGACTCAGTTATTGAGTTGATTGTAATTGATTGAGAGAGAGAGAACTCTTGAAGGATAATTACTGTACATCCAATAGGTGTGAGGAGAAAGAGATTTCTTCATTGTATTTCCTTCTGGAAGAGTTTAATACAAGATTGGTTGTTTCTTGTATCTCCTATTCTTTGTTGTTTCTGATTTCTAGTTACTTATTACTTCTGGTTTAATTCCATGTTTAGTTGCTTATACAAAAGTAGTTAATTTTACTCTAAGGAGGTCCTAAAAATATTGTTATATTTTCCCTTTCTTAGCACCCTTTTCTCTTTATGAACATTTATTATCTATCTCAGGCCTCAATGTGCCTTATCAAGTTTGTTTCACCTTTATTTGAACCTCTCCCTAGGTTCCACCTAGTATTTTGGCACCTATTATCTCTTTTTTTATCCCACTTAAGTATTTTTCACGTTTTTATATTGAATATAAATTAAAATATCACCTTATAATTACTTAAGATTTAATGAAATACTTCTAGTCTTTTCTCTTTACTACTCAGGGATACCTATGACATAAAATTATTTCACTTCTTCTATAACCATAAATGGAGTTTTCACACACTCTCCAAGGACTCTAAACCTTTCCCTAAAATATTTTCATTCTTTCCAATATATTTTATTTAGCTATGATACCATTCTAATTAAAGTAGATAAAAATTGCCTTTGAATTCTAGTAGTTAGGCTCATAGCCTTTCTCTATAGATCTCTTAGATTACCCTTTTCTTCATGGATCTCCCTCAATATTTTGATCACTTGTTATAAATAGACCTATAAAATGGTTTATATATATATATATATATATATATATATCCCCTATATTAATACTTTTATTGGTATAGGTTTAATATAGGAAAAATAGGGTTTTAAGCTTATTTCTAGGTCTGCTTGGCAGATTTTAGAGACTATTAACCAAATATTATAATTATAGGATATAAAAACCAATTTTAGAAATTAAATTACATTAAAAAAATTACATTCAAATGTTTATAGTCATTCATAAACCCTAATTATAATGAAAACTTACACAACTCAGACTTATATATCTATTTTAAGCCTAAATCGTAGGCCTATAAAACTCAATTCTCAATAAGTTTTCCTAAAAAGGGTTATAAGGTAGAAAACAAATCAAAAATTTTAAATTACATATTAAATAATTCTTACACAAATTTTCATAGGTTTTTTTTAGTTTTTTAAGACAAAAATGAAGATTTTGGGTCGTAAACCTTATCCTAGGTTTCACTGCGTTTATAGGACCTGAGAGCAAATAAATGATAAAATATTAGGGTTTAATCATGATAAAAGTCTGATTTAAATTATATAAATAATTAAAATTATTCCTTTAGACTATAAATCACATTAAAAATATCATGCTACAAAAAATATGTAGAAACATGCTCCTTTTCTAGACTATGTAACTAGAAACCCTATGTTTTCAAACTTGAATGGAGTAAAATGGATGAAATATCCAATTTAAATATAATAAAATAATAATAATGGATCAAATATATCTTATGTAGTTTTATATTACCTAATAAATCCTAAATTGACCCCATTAACTTAAAATTATGTCATTCTCTCCTTTTCTTAGATTGTAAGTACACAAAAATATTATGTTTTCAAGACCCAAAATGTAAATAAGGTCTTAAAATGAAATAAATGGATTCAAACAAGCTCAGTAAAATGGAAAAATAACTTTATAGATCATGATTAAGTATTAAAATATCAACTAAAACATAGTTTTATTGATATATACTTCAAAATACACTATACAAACATTGCAAACCTTCAACCACCATGATCAACAAAAACACCCAAACTTGAAACTAAATATTTATCATTTTTACTTTATATTTTGGAATATTATTATTAATAATTTGATCCTTATCCCTGATAAACAAATGTATAAACTTGGTTCGTAAACCCCAAACATCCCTAAACAACTTTGACTTAGCCTACAACATGCCTAACGTAACATTCGTCTACGTAGGATGTCTTAACTAGGTTTTTAAATCATATATATATATATATATATATATATATATATATATATATATATATAAAATTTTTCATTTAATAGACCTCAAACATCCATTTAGACCCTAAATTCCATACATAACTAGATACAACCCTTTACAACTTGTCAAAAGGCCTTAAATTCTCAATACAAATTTGAAAATTGAATTTCCATTTTAGCGAGAAAATCTAGAATGCCCCAAAATGACTTATAATGGAAAAATTAATCCTAAACAAGGATTATTATTGATGACACAAAATTTATAAGACCTCTTTAGTCTTATAATAATAAAAATTTAATCCATTACATCAAATTTAAATCAAATTTTGTTGATGCTCCTGGATCAGAATACCATAGACTCATGAGATAAATGTGGTGCCTACTACTTTACAAACATTTTAAAAATTTATTCATCAAGGATACATATATACATGTCTTTTATATCAATATACTTTCAAGTGTTATGAAATAACACAACCTAGAGGTCATTACATACCTCATATGTAGCCTCTTTCTAATGAATATACACATCTTATGAAACACAATGAGATACCAATGCTATTATATACTTTGACTACTCTATCACCACTAAAATATTTAAATCAATATAGTTTCAGCCTTAGATATGTAAAAAATAAGGGATATAATAAATAAGGTGTGGGAAAGTATGCAAAATGAATTAATTAGTGTATTTCTACATCTACACATATAGGATGGCAATGTATTAGATGAATAGAAGGTTAAACAAGTAGTAGTACTCTATTTATACACATTTTTTAAAGGTTAAATCAAATCTTGTGCAATAAGTTAATAATGTATCAAAATTTTAGCTAGTTTACCGTAATCCAATTAATGATATAGTTTCACCATAAATTTGTGCATTAGATGAGTTTACAATGATAAGTATCTCTTATAATTATTAGGGGAATATGAGGATATCTCTCTCTTCTATCACAATAATATACTTCATTAAATAATAATCTCCCATGCATATTTTTGAGAGATTGAATATTTCAACAATCGTGCCTAAATAGATGACCTAGACACCATCCCTACTACACCATAAGTGGAAGTTAGATTAGTATTAATCAATGAAGAGAGAATGGAATTTAATTATGTGGTATATAAGAACCCAAGACAAGTAATCATAGCATCCATGTTAAATATGATGAATAAAAGGCTTTTAGAGAGGCCCTACATGCTTATTAACAGCTATTTGCATGGGATTAATAAAATATGCTAGGAATTGATCCCATTTTTGTGATGCATAATACAATTTTATATCTAGATACACAACAAATCAAACATAAAATTAAAAAAAATGCATCCAAAATTAGCTTTATTGGTTAAATATGAGATTTAGAGACTAATAGATGCATTTTTTATTTGGTCCATTGATTATCCTAAGTGGTTTTATAATAGTGTACCCATTACAAATCCTAATGGACAAATTTAATGTTGTACACATTATAGAGATTTAAATAAATCATGTTCCAAATATGATTTCACACAACCAATTATTGATATGTTTATAGACTCTACAACTAGTTATGAAATGTTATCATTTATGGATGAATTTTATGTGTATAATGAAATAAAGATAATTCCTAATAATGGTAAAATACATCATTTATTAAATCATGGGGACCATTTTATTATTTTTTCATTCCATCCAGCTAAAATAATGGTAGGGCCACTTATCAGTGAGTATTGAGGCATATTTTTCATGATTACATATAAAAGATAGTGGAATATTATATGGATGATTTAATTTCAAAATAAAAACATCAATAAGATCACGATATCTATTTATCATAGATATTTGAATACCTATTGAATTATAATGTGCACTTAAATCCAAAATGAATGTGTATTTTTATATCTTCGATAAAACTATTAGGTTATTTTATCTCTTATAAGGGAATATAAGTCAAACCAAAGCATTTTAAATCCATTATAGACATGCCACCACCAAAAGTTTTGAAAAGGTTTTGGTGTTTACAAGGAAGGATATAGATTATAATACATTTTATGGCTCATTTTTTATGAGATGTAACCATTCACACTTTTATTAAAGAAGGATATAAATTTTGAATGGGATGAAAATTGTTAGAAAATCTTTTATGCAATAAAATAACATCTCCTTAATCCACCTATTCTCATGTCTCCTATACCAGGTAATATTTTTTTATATATTTCATTTTTAGATCATGCCTTATGAGATCTATTAGAATCATATGATGACAATCATAGAGAATGTGGAAAATACTATATATGTGTTACACTACTATATTATAGATACAACTCCACATTGATGGAGAAGTTATTTTAGCATTCATTTTTGTAACATAATTTATGACATTATGTACTTAATTATGGACATAAGTCATCACCAAGGTAGATCCATTCAAATTTCTCATGTCAAAATCTCATTTTTATAGATGCATTGAGAAATAGGTAATGTTATTCTTGGATTTTGATCTACACTTCATATCCCAAAAATTCATTAAAGGGAAAGATATTACCAATCAATTAGACAAAACCCCACTAGAGGATAAAATAATAATCAATGATGATATTTTAGATGAATTTAATTATTATCATGTTCATTGTGATATTTATACCATGTAATTTGATGGATTAAAATGTGTTACAGGTGTCAGGGTTGGTATAATCTTCATTACTACTCAAGATTAGCCTATGCCATTTTCCCATTGTTTGAGGTTTTCATTTATAAACATCATAATAGAGTATGATGGCTTGATACTAATATTATGTATAAAGCAAAAATTACAAATAAAATATTTAAGAATATATTTGAATTATCAATTGGTGATAAATCAAGTTATATATATTTATCGAAAAAAAGGAAAAAAGATACTTATATATAATTAAATAGTGCAACACTTAATAATACAGTTTTATCCTTTTTAATAAAAATAATCCCTCAAAAGTATAATCAACATGCGAATTACATGTCTAGTGACACTAATATGATCTTAATTGACATCAATGATGATCAAGTAACTTTTATTATATGGGAATTATAATAATATGCAATTACTAAAAAATATGTTGATGTTTTATCAATTCTTTGAATTGCTCATAGTGTAGTTAATTTAAAATGGTATAACGACGTATGTAGATTTTTACATATATTTGGTCTTCCATATAGTTCTACACAATATTATAAAAAAAATTATAGTGCAAAGTAATGCATTATGTGCTAATTTAGGGATCTTTATTGAAATAATCACTTGACAAATAGTTCAATGTCTTATTCATGATAAGGATAAAATAGTGTTACCTAAGGTATGTGATAGTGAATGTGGGGTTCATTTTAATAGAAAATAAAGTTGTTATAATATTTTATGTTAAGGCTAACATTATCCCACAATATAAAAATATTGTCATGAATATGTAAAAATATGTTTACAATGTCAAAAACATAGTATTTTAAATCATGCACCATAACTCAAAATAAAACTTATTGTGTCACCATGGCCATTTTGTCTTTGGGTATTTCATTTGATTGGAAAATAAATGTATATCCTAAATTTTTGGAACTTAATAAATAAATTTTAGTATTTAATGACAAAATTATAATGTGCTTTTTATGTATATGATAAAATTTAATTTCTAGTGATATATTTACATTGATTATGTAAATGTTTTAGCTATGATTATTATTATCCATTTAATATAGGTACTTTTAATGTCATTTGTATGTGGATACATACATTAAAAATATGAATTAGGCCCAAGGGTGGAATAATTACACAAAATGGTGTTATACATGTTTAGCATGGTCTTGAAATTCATTGATTGTCATTGATGTCAAGGTGGTTTTAGTAAATAATGAATTAATGATAAAGTGATAAGTTCCAAGTGGATTTGAGAGTGCATATCATGTGTGTAGGCATTTAAGGTGATTGACCATGTTTGAGGGGTCATATTATGTGTCAAGAGTTCTTGGGGTACTTTTGGAAGTTAAAGGAGCTCATTAGAGCAATCCTGTGAAGGTCTAGGTTATCCTAGTCAACTTGGTAGAACTCCCTAAGTAAGCAGATTGATGACATCAACATTAACATGTGTGAAGGTGTCAAAAGAAAGTGGTCACATGGGTTTGTTCATATTTATGACTAGATCATGTAGTTAAAATTTTAGGCCTTGACATGGTGTCTATAAAATTTTATGGAAGTGAAAATTTGGTCTCTTAGGTAGATTTCATTGTTTTCCATAGCCAAATTTACAATATCAAGTGATCGTTTGAATTCAAATGTTTGAATTTACAAAAGAAAACCAATAATTAGTATTTTCTTTATAAATTTTGACAATGAATAAATTTTAAGGTGGTGTAAAAATAAAAGTGGTATACGACTTCAAGGGTAATCCATAAAAATTTATTAGGAGGTTTGATTGGTTGTACAATTGCATTTCTTGCATGTGAGAGTTGACTATGATTTTTTTGAATAAACTAGGGTGTAAAAAATGATTGTATAAGTCAAAATATTGATAAAAAATTATTGGTATAAAATAAAAAAATTAATTATAATCCATATAGATCATGATGAAAATGATTTTTATTTTTTAATGTTTGTACAAGTGTAGTTATTGTAGGTTAAAGTTGACTTTTGTTGACTTTAATTATTGTAGGTCTAAGTAAGCTTCTTGTAGTGGTGTGTATGAGACTTTAGAGGCTAAATGAAGATGTATTATAGATTTTATGTTATTTTTGAGGTCTTGATATTTCCATCCATGTGTATTGTACATGGAAATTTTATATTCAGTTAGTTTGAGCCTCTTTTGTGAAGACAATGTTTTTAGACTAATTAAGCCTAATAGGTATTTAAGGTCTAATGGAGGTTTCAGAGTCTAAAAAAATGATTTGGTGTTTATTAAGAATGGATAAGGATCATAAAGGATGTAGGTAAAGTGTTTGAATTGGTTTGGGTTATTGGTAAGGTCCATCTAGAACATAGTGGCTCAAAGTGTTTTATGAAGGTAAATTAGGTCTCCATGGGACCTATTAAAATATTGGTTAAAAGAGATTTTATAAGGTGAGCGAGTGTATTGGAGTGTTGTATGAATTTTTAAACATAAATATGGAATGGTGGAAATTATGTTAAAGTTTTTAAAATGGTTTCATATTTGGTTAAGGGATTTTGGTATCTAAGTGTAACATGTGGCGTAAAAGAAGGCTAATTGCTTAGGTATTACTTAAACCTAGTGTGTTGTTTTGAGCCTTTTGAATCATGACTAACCTAATGAGTTGATGTATATTATATTTAATATGTAAAAATATATATTTTTTGATGTTGATCCATGAAGATAAAGTGTTGTCTTTGACCAAGATTGATTAGAGAAAGAATCATGCATACGTATAAGGCTATTTTGGCCTAATTGAGTTAGTAAGACAATTGATGTGTGAATTGAATTATATATGAGTTTTAAAAAGGGTAAGAGGACATGAAAACTATAATAAAATCATGTTGAAGATGTGACAATGTTATAACATTATTTTTTTTAGGTCATGAGTAAGTTTGAATATTATTGACTAGAGAAAGAATCATGCATATGTATAAGGCTATTTTGGCCTAATTGAGTTAGTAAGACAATTGATGTGTGAAGTGAATTATATATGAGTTTGAAAAAGGGTAAGAGGACATGAAAACTATAATAAAATTATGTTGAAGATGTGACAATGTTATAACATTATTTTTTTTAGGTCATGAGTAAGTTTGAATATTAAGTATGAGCAAAGAGGTGTAGAGTGATCTAAAAGTTTGTTTTGGATACATTACTTGTGGGTGAGATCGTTGAAGAGTGAAGCAAATGGTATGAGTGTTTGAATAATTATGTGAATTCATGAAAAACATAATAATAACATGTTTAACATGTCATGATGATCCAAAACATAGAATTTTTTATTGGTAGATATTTCAAGAACATGAAAATAATATAATAAAAATGAATTCTTTGAGAAGAGATGTTTTATTACTCAAGATTCCAATACAACTATATGTTTATCTCTAAGAAGAGATATCCAATTTCCATTTTGGGTTATATCTTCATTTATACACATTTTTAAATTAGGATGAGTATGTGTAAGTTCACCAATCTCAAGGGAGATTAAGTGGTTCAACTTCCATGATTTAAAACAATAAAAAATTCAAGGAATTACTATTTTTAGAAACTTACTATTTTTAGACTGCACTACTAAAATTTAAATTTAGGGAACTTCCATTGGGGTTTTTAGGGTCAAAAACCATTTATAAAATATTTTTTCCATCTCACCACATTTTCCTCATTCTTATCTTTCCAATGGTTCAAGCGGGGAGTCAATTGGAGCTACGGTGTAAAAGTTATGGCTCTCAGAAGTTCTATCATCAATTGGGGTAGAACCGTCACCCAAATTGTCACCTAAATTATTGCCTAGATCATTCATCCCTCCTTAAGAATAAATGGTCCTAATTACATCAATAATCCTCATCAGTTGTGGCATTTGTGTCTTAATTTTATTCTCTATGATCCACTCACCTTGGTGGCTAAGCTGACCCCTTTTGACCACTCGATAAAGCAAAATAGAGCATCCTCTTGCTGTCTTCATCTAGGTGTCCACAATCTGATCCTCCTCCACTAGAGAAAAAATCTAAGGATCAATATTATCAATGTCTAGTTATTATGATATGACTAAAATGTCTAACAGAGGTGGATGATATGGTTTGATGAGCTCCACGTTGAATATTGGATGTAGACCAAGGTAGGCTGGTAGATTCAACTCAAAATCATTTTCTCCAAATTTTTTGGTGATGGTGTAGGGACCATATCATAGAGGATAAATTTTTATGTGTGGACCTGAAAGTAATTCCTTTTGAATCCTCAACCAAATCTTGTCACCCATAATAAAATGGTGTGAAATCTTATGTTTGTCATTGCGTTGCTTATACTTCTGATTCATCTTCTCCAAGATGTCATGAACTTGTTGCTAGATGTGTTGCATTTGTTTAATGAAATTTATTGATTTTGATACCTCAGATCTCCTATGAGGTGTGTATTCCATGGTGGAGAATGGAATGGCTTTATCAATTGGTGCCATGGGTTAGAACCTGAAGCACACTTAAAATGGACTATGCTTGGTCAAGCTATGCAGGGTCTGATTGTATCCATGTTGTATGAAAAGAATCCCCTCATCCTATGTGCATGGATGTTTGGAGTGATACATTTGAATCATGTAATTAATCAAGTAATTCACCACTTCTATCTAACCATCAGTCTATGGATGGAAGGCTATGGAATTCATTATCTTGGTATCCATCATCTTCCATAGAAAGGACTAGAAGATGCTCAGGAACCTGCTATCTTGATATGAGACAATGGACTTGGGGAGACCAAAATGGATCCATACATTACTAAAATATAGTTGAGAAGTTTCTTTGGTAGATATATTTTTCTTATAAGCAATCATGATAGCCATTTTAAAAAAATGATCAACTACAATAAAAATACAATCCTTTCTATGTTTTGAAGTGGGTAAGCCTAAGAAAAAATCCATTGAAATAGATTCCCAAGGCTTGGTTGGTTATAGAAATGGCATGTACAATCATTTATTCTTATTTATTATCTTGGATATCACACATGGGGTGTAATGTTTGAGGTACCTTTCCACATACTTTTGTATATGGGGCTAGTAAAAGTGTTTTTGAAGAATTACCAATGTCTTTTCTACACCAAAGTGTCCAGCTATTCTACTAAAATGTGTTTCCCATATCATCTTCTATTTCTCTACAACTAGAACATAGATGTGAACCATATGAAAGAGGAGATTATATTGCAAATATAAATCAAAAACATGTTTACCTTCTTGAAACACCTGATATATATCAATAAAGGCAAGATCTGCTTCATATAGAACACCCCAAATGGTAGTCTCATGTCTGCATGTCAAGAACTATTGTGAATGTAGTAATTAATGGGTGGCTTAGACAATATATACTCATATTTGAGTTCCCCTTTTTGTGTTTAATTATCAGATGGAATTGCTATAGATATGTGGCCCACTTTTGGTGCCTCTCATTTTGAATTTTTCTCTATGTCTAGATGAATTCCAATGGTCTATGGTCAATGTGGATAACCATCTCTTTCCCCAAGATGTAGTGTTTCCATTATTGGTAGGCTTGCATAATGGCATAGAGATCCTTGTCATATGTCAGGTATTTCCTAACTGTATCAATGAAAGTTTCACTATGATATGCAATAAGATGGCCATGTTGCATGATGACAACTCCCATGGCATATTCAGATGCATCTATCATCAACTCAAAAGGTTGATGAAAATTTGGCAAGGAAAGAATAGGGGCTAAGCAAAGTTAGTTCTATAAATTCTCAAATTACCTTTTTTCTATTTCACCCCACTAAAATGTAGCTTCAACTCTTCCTTTAGTCACTTGGGTTAGTGGCCAAAAAACATGTGAGAATCCAAGAACAAACCTATGATATCAATTTACAAGAACCAAGAAGTTATAAAGTTCTATGAGGGTTCTTAGTGTAGGCCATTCTTGAATAAATTGAATCTTCTCTAGATCGACATAGACCCCTTCCTCATTCACAACATACCCTAGGTACTGAATTGTTTTCATCTTGAATGTGCATTTATCAAGATTTGCATACAAATTTTGCTCCCAAAGAGTTTGAAGCACCTTATAGACATGTTGTAGATGTTCCTCCCATGTTCTGCTATAGATGAGTATGTCATCTAGGTAGAAAACCAAAAATGAATTGGTGAAGGGTCATCAGATGTCATCCATCATCCTCATGAAGGTTGCAGGTGCATTAGTTAAGCCAAAAGGCATAACCAACCATTTGAAGAGCCCCTCCTTAGATTTGAATTAAGTCTTTGTTTCTCTATGTTTTTACTATTTATATTCAGAAGAAAGAAGAAACTAAGGTTAAGGGTCAGGGGTGTGTACGTTCCCTGGATTAAGTTGTGCACTGTATCCAAGCGTTGTAGGAGCTCCTCTTTGGCTGTGGAGAAAAACACCTATAGATGAGAGTAAAACTCAAACAAAGAAAATGTTAGAATAAGATAGGGTAGACTACCAAGCAACACACTTGGTCCCGAAAGCGTAAAGCTCCATGAGGGATGGCAGTCCACTATTTATAAGTAAAAGTGTCATAAATAAAGAAATGACAAATGACTAACAAAGAGGAAAATAGATAGTGCGTACCTATTTCTTTGCATTCTGTATGTCTCAGTCACCAACATCGATAGTCCTATAAAGGTCAGTCTGTGGATGGTGCTAATGTCGATCATATTACCAATGTCAATCGAGGTTGTGGTCGATGTCAGTCGGGGTAATGGGTCTTAGATGGGTTTTAGGTTTATGTCTATGGTCAATAGAGGAGTCTAGAAGGAGTCTGGGAGTTTAAAGGTTTGTGCAGGATTACAAGACAATGAATAGGGTCTGAGAAGGGACAAAGGTAGAAGGTTGGTGTGTAAAAGAGTATAAGAATATGGGGAAGGCTTTTCAGCCCTTCCATAGAGGAAGTCGGGTTTCTTTTATAGTATTCAAAAATAGTAAATAGAAACTAATTACCAAGTTATTCTATAACTTTGAAATGAAGACTAGAAGAATACTTAGCTTTTTGGTGAAGACCCGAGGGTGTCAAGATGCTTACTCCTATTGCTATTGATGTCAAAGACCTCATACCAATATCTTCAATCCAATTTCTAGAGTGATTTCTATAGAGTTTTTGTAACCTAGAAAGTGATATTCAAATTCTGATGCTTAGTCTCAGAGTGTGTGTGTCGATATGTAAAGAGGCAGGGGACAACTCAAGGTTAGAGCTCGGGTTATGTAATCGATGTCGACAGTTCAGTCGGTGTCGGTCGATAGTTGACCGATGTTGGTGGCTTGAGAATGGGTGAAAGGGTTATTTGGCCCATTTCTCCATCTGCCAAGTGCTTCTGCCATTGGAGAATGGTCAAAAGATGGGTTTATTAGGCACGAGAGTTAGTTAGGAGGTTGGGATGGAGTGAGAATAGGTAATGGGTGATTCATAGGGTGAGAAATGGTCTAAGGGTGATGTGTCCAAGGTGAGGTGTCCCAGGTGAGGTGTCTAGGGTGATGTCATTAATTTTAAAATTAAGTAATTTATTTTAAATTAATAAAGTGTGTAAATGTTTAGAAGTGGACCAAGGGGGGTCGACATAATATTGGTGTCTACATTTGCCCCTTTTTGTCTTGTTGGTTGTTCTAATGAACTACAAGACAAAAGTAAGAGTAATTTACCCCAAGTATGGGATAAAGTGTAGGTTACCCTAGGTACGATGATGAGGTATTAAGAATGTTTCTCTACATTTTCACTAATTACATTTAGAAGAAGAAGAAACTAAAGATAAAGGGTCAGGGGTTTGTACGTTACCCAGATTAAGTTACACACCATATCCAAGCATTGTAGGAGCTCTTCTTTGGCTGTGGAGGAAACACCTATAGATAAGAATAAGACTTAAATAAAGAAAATGTTAGAATGGGATAAGGTGGACTGCTAAGCAACACGCTCTGTCCCGAAAGCGTAAATCTCCGTGACGGATGACAGTCCACTATTTAAGACAGAGATGTTGTATAAAAAGAAATGGTGAAAGACTAAGAAAGAGAAATAAAGATAATGCGTACCTATTCTCTATAGTCAGTCTGTCACAGTCACTGATTTTGGTAGTTCTGCCAAGGTTGGTTGGTCAAAGATGCTGACATTAATTATGTTGCTGATGTTGGTAGGGGAAATGGGCCTTGGATAGGTTTTGGAATATGTCTGTGGTCGACAGAAGGGTTCAAGAGTTTAAAGGTTTATGTAGGGTTGCAACAAAGTGAATAAGGTCTAAGGAAGAGCAAAGGTAGAGGACAAGTGTGAGAAGAGGGTAAGGATAAAAGGAAGGCTTTTCAACCTTTCCATGAAAAGAAGTTAGGTCTTTGAATAGTTCTTAGAAATAGTAAATAGAAACTAATTTCCAAGTTATTCTAGAACTTTGAAATGGATACCAGAAGAATACTTAGCTTTTTGGTGAAGACTCAAGGGTGTCAGGATGCTTACTCTTGTTGCAGCTAATGTTGAAGACCTTGTACAATATTTTCAATCCAATGTCTGGAGTGACTTCTACAGAGTTTCTTAATAAAGTGTGTAAATGTTTAGAAGTGGACCAAAGGGGGTCGACACAATATTGGTAGACAAAAATAGGAGTAATTTGCCCCAAGTATGGGATAAGGTGTAGGTTTCCCCAAGTATGATGATGAGGTATTCCCCCTCAAAGCAAAAATTGAGAAAAGGCAATCCAAAATTGGTTGCCGATTTGATAGGCAGTGGATTGGTATGGTGAAGTTGGAGTGTGAACACTGCAATAGTTGAGATTATGCATATACCACTTCACATGATAGGTAGTTCAAATTGTTGTAACTAAGGTCAAGGAGCACTAAAATTGATGTAACTGGTCCCCAACTTTTTAGTCATAGCTAATTGGGTTAAACAATCAAAGTTGTAGCTCTAATGGTCGAGAAGGACTAAAATTAAACTAATCGGTCCCCAGCTTTTTGGTCATAGCTGATTGGGTTAGATTGATCAAAGTTGTAGCTCTAATGGTCATTGCATTCCAAGTATCTAGGCTAGGAAGTGCTCTTAGAAAACATGAAAATGTCAAAAATAGTGGGGATCAACTTGGTCATGATCCAACAATAGGTGTGAGGGTCATAATGTGGGTTGCGTACAATTTGATAACTATTCGTGAGGTAGCATATATGCAATCAAAACAACCAAGGCAAAGCTGTCTCGAAAGTGGTCATGGTCTGAGGAGATAGTCACAATTTCCAAAGTCATTGGTCAGGTTGGTCAGAGATATAAGTAATCTCAAGTGTAGTTTGTTGTGGTCAAGGAGATGTATGTGATCTCTAATGTGCCCCATGAGAAGTTTAAAGTGACTTCTACAGTGTCAGGGCTAGTTGTTTGGTTAGGATTTTTGGCTAGTTCAGATAGTTGGTCCATTAGATAGATAAACCAATGAAGGGCTGAGCTAACCTCAGAATACCCCATGTTAACTGAGTGCTGCCTACATAGCCCCTATTTTAAGGGCTTTAGGCCAATGTAGTTCTCCCCAAAAGGGAGGAAGAGTCAAAGAGGCTGTTAGTTGTTTTGGTTATGTTTGAAATTATGAGGGTATGATGATGTTATAGCCTTTTCCATATTGTGTGATGGTGTATGCGATAACATAGGTTATGTAATTTTTCATCATTAGAAATTTTTCATATTTGTGATGGTGTATGCTAAAAATGAAATGAGTTTATGTATGCTTCAAAAAATTTCCATATTGGTGATGGTATATGCTTGACATAAATTGCATGTGGTTGGTAGTTTCCATGTGTATTGTTTTCCATAAAAACTAGTGTAAAAGGGCCTATGATAATTTATATAATAGAAATTGGTATTTGCATTAAATAAATCATGTTAGTGGTTTAGGAAATATGTTTTGGTTTTGATGTTATTGGCATGTGACGAAGGTGTATAAGAAGTGAAAGGCACATTTGTCTTTCATTGACAAGGACCATAATGATAGCATAGATAGGGTTTTTGGAAACAAAATCTCTGTTCATGCATTATGTCATTGACCATTGGTTTGTGTTAGAGAAGTACTCGAATCACTTGATGTTAAGTGAGCTCAAAGTCCCTTGAGAATGTTGGGGTAATAGGTGTGATTATGTGATATGTGAGGATAGCGTAACCCTTTTTAGCAGGGATAACTTTTCCCCTTTTATAGGTGACCTGAGAATGACTATAGGCAAGTCCATGACTTAATAGTTTGTCAGTCAGTTTTTTTTTGGTAGACTGATCAATGCGGGAAGTCTACTTGGGATGTTGTTTTGTGTTGTGATCATGTGAAGCTAATCGATGCGGGAAGCTTCTAAGAGGGTGCTATTTATGTAGCAAAATTTGGGCATAGCCATCCTTCGAGGGAGTCATCTATGTTTCGCTTTGTATGTGTTGATGGCTTTGAATAGCTATCCTTCAAGGGAGTAGTCTATTAATTACAGCAATTATGCAATTGTCGTTCGAGGGAGCAGTATACATTTATAGTTTATGACCTTTGAATAAGCATCCTAATTTTATGTTTTTGTTGACTGAAGTTTTAGTCATGGACTAGACTATAGAGGTTTAGGGGTTTCCCTTTTATTAGGAGAAAGCATTAATGATTTTAAAAAAGGGTTAACTAATTGTTTGTAGGGAAAAAGGGTTGATAGGAATAGAAATGAGGATGATGGGGGTTGCTCAAGGGATGAGCTCAAGTTAAACATCAAGTGAATGTTTACTTGATTAATAGTAAAATGGTCACAGATGCAAGGCATTAAGGGGCTCAGGTTTTGGCCGGCCTTCGAGAGAAGACAAATGATAAGTCCCTAATCCATATTTGTGAGTTATGATGTAAGGTCTGAGCTAATTAGGAGCAAACTTGCCTCACTTGATTCTTTCCATATTGGTCATAGGTTGGTTGTCTTTAAGGATGAGATCTCTAATTTTGAAATCTCACTCTTTCAGATTGTCATTGTAGGCATGTTTTGGTCAGTGTTGGATGTGAAGTTGGTTAACATGTTGTTAGCATTTGATACAATGCTGAACATAGTTACTACAATCCTGGTTAATAGTGGGCCAATAATAGCCCAAGCGAAGGATGTGCTTTGCAATCGCGTTACCACTGAAATGTCCACCACAAATCCCATCATGGACTTGTTTGATGGCATGAGATGTCTCAATGATGGTTAAGCATCTGAGAGGGAGGCCATCGAGACCTTATTTGTAGAGAAGACCCCCTAGCATGGTGTATCAAGTAGTACTCTTGATAAAAGCATGTTGTCCATTGCTAGAGAGATGAGGAGGAATGATAGAATAAGTCAAGTAATCAACAAGTCATTTATACCAAACATCATGTGGATTAGAGAGGTTAAGAGGAATTTCCCCCAGAGATGTTAGTTGAGATGTGCCGAAGATAGAAATCTTGGGTTTTGGTGGTTGAGAAGGCTTGGCAAATGGATATGTCCAAGGGGTAGAGACCTTCTCTTTTCCTTTACCCTTTGATGTTTGGGACCTAGTGGCCATATTAATGGTGTTGATTTTGAATAAAGGGGAGAAGGTGATAGAGGGACCATAATATCGCATTGTGATCTTGATGAAGGTGAGGAGGTTTGAGATCCATGGGATGGTGTCAGTGGTTTGTCAAAAGAATGGTCGAGAAAATCCTCAATAGGAAGGGTGCCTTTTTCCAAGTGTTGGCGAATGGCAACCTTAAGGGCGCAACAACACTCAGTATCATGTCCAAGTGTGTGATGATACTAGCAGATTTTAGTGTCATCAAACCAAGATGGTTTTGATCTGAAAGGTTGGTATGGTTTAATGGGTGGGAGAGTGATGCTAGAAGACTACAATAATCAGCATAATAGTGAAGCATAGGAACCCACCAATGAGTCTACGCTCGTTTTTGCAGTAAGGGTTGCCAACTTCTATTTAGAAGTTGTAGGGGGAGGTTTTCATACCTCCTTTTTGGTTGGTGATGTGGGCACATGTGTAGATGACACTTTCTTAATGAGAGGTGTCAAGTTTTTTGGAGGAAATATATGTTTGATGGGTAGAGGGACTAATGGAGGTGAGTTTTTTTGTAAGGTGTTGGAATAGGAAGCACTCCTACTAAGGTAGAAGGGTGTGGGCACAAGATAGAGGGTAATGATGAAGGTGAGGGAGGAGTTCTCCAATGTGGTTTAACAACTCTCTTTAGTTTAGTGCATGAACTACTATTGTGTGGGGTGAGGTTCAAATCTACCTTCACTTGTGGGTGAGTGAGGTTCAATACAGGGCAAACACCGAGAGATTTAATCTGTTTCAACATGGTGGATGCCTATGAGGGTTTAGCTTTAGACATGGAAGGTTGAGCTTCTGATGACTTAGAGGTGGAAGCCCGATCTTTGTCAAAAACTTTGGGGTGATTTGTTGCAGAAGGGTCAGTAGTATAAGGCGAAGCGGGATATGTAAGATAAGGAGCTTTAAGTCACTCCCATAGTACCTCATGTTCTAAGTTCCTTGAATGGAGAAATCCTAAGTTTTCTGCCAATCGTGAGAAGGGTTTACGTGACGCTACGTGAGGTCTTATAGTCAGTCCATTAGAGGATTTGGGTGATCACGAGAGCAGAAATGTGTTAGACGCAATAATCATGGGCCAAAGGTGAGAGAAAATCATCACCAGATCTTCTGCGACCGAAGTGGGTGAGACGAGAAGTTCTTCTCTCGGTGGAGAAGGGATTGGAGAATGTGGCTCTTCGAGAGGATAGAGTGCAGGGATGATCATGCCTTCCATGCGTAGTTGAGGAGAAGGAAAAGTATGATCCTCTATAGGTAATAGGAAGGATGAAGGTGGGGCTAGTGGCGTTGGTATCGTCAAAGCATCCTCCAATATGGGAGAGGTCAAAGTGGACTCTCCTACATGTGAAAGAGGGGTTGATGGAGGACTATCTCCATCAGTGGAGGACAAATAGGAGAGGAATGTTCCTCTACCTATGGTGAAAGATAGGTTGACTAACCTCTTCAGACTATGGGAGAGGTTAGTTAGGAATAAAAGGAGAAACCATGTTGACCGTATGTATATTATGCTCTTGGGGGTCATTGGTCATGGTCTAAATGTTATTCTGGCTTGGGGGATGGTTAGGAAATGGTTGCCTAAAGACATCCATGTTTTGGTTAGCCAACCAATTTGGGTTATCCAAAATAAGATCCCCTTTGTCTAACATGTCCTGAATAACATTTTTGAAGGTTTTGCAATTATTCGTGTCATGACCTTTGACACGGTGATAGTTACAAAAGTCATTTTCCCTATACCATGTA
Source organism: Torreya grandis (assembly GCA_037957365.1). Lineage (NCBI taxonomy): Eukaryota > Viridiplantae > Streptophyta > Pinopsida > Cupressales > Taxaceae > Torreya > Torreya grandis. The sequence continues at coordinate 560,816 of JARHVA010006683.1, read as the reverse complement.
GGGATGGCTTTTGAGGGGTCAAATTGGATAGGTTAGATTTGAGGGAGATTGAGGACCCCCTGATTTACAAGTTTATCCAACACAGAAGCATATGATTCTCCTATTGGAGTATATTGACACTGTATATATTGTTGTTGGAATTGTTTTGTAATGCTTTGTGATGTGGAAGGTTCAGATTGGTTGGTTGTGGTAGAGGTTGATGACCTAAAGACCACAATGTTCACTGATCCCTTCGACTTGGAGTGGGAAGAAGAAGCTTTGGAAGAAGAAGGGTCAATGGCTTTTGCGTTGGTACTTTTACTATGCAATTTGACCTTGTCTTCCTCGACTGCATCGAGTTTAAGCTTTTGGGTCATGGTGAAAGCTTCATCAAATGTGTGGAAGGTTTGAACCCGTAAAGTAGATGATATGTGCTTGGCACATGCTCTTGAAAAGAGCTCAATGAGCTTAGGTTGAGGTAATGAAAAGGAAAGTTGGTTGATTAAACCTCTCCAACGGGCAACGAAGTCAGCTATTGATTCATCGTTGAATTGTCTAATAGAATATAAGTCTGTGATGGAGACCTTCTTAGTGATGTTGATTGAGAAATGGTTAAGGAATATCTGGGTGAGTTGAGTGAAGGTAAAGAGAGAATGACTGGTAATGGAGCTATACCAGTCAAGGGTGGCACCAACAAGTGACATGGAGAATGTGCGAAGTAATAATGCATCATTGTGTGCTATAAGGTAACAAGCATGTCGAAATGCTCATAGATGTTGTTGTGGGTCCTCTTTACTCTGAAAGCAAGTAAATTTTGGGAGTTCCCACTAGCTAGGATATGGTCTAATGGGTACTGAAGGGTGAATTGGTTCATTGCAGATTTGTTCATATGAAAGAACATTATTCAAACCTGAAATGGATGTCTCAAGGTTGGACATCTTATCCATTAGCATCTTTATTAGATCGGCAGATGGATTGGCATGAGGGGCACCCCATAAGTTTTAGGGTACTTGGAAGGCATTGGGAGGGGTGTATGACGTACTTGGTTACATTTGTGTAGGCACAACATATTGGTAGTTCATCATAGGGACTGATATTGAGGTCAAGGGGGCTTGTGTCGTGAAGTTAGAGGGCACAACTTGACTAGATGCTGCCAAGGGTGGTTGAATGGCAGTGATACTAGTAAAAGGATAGGTAGTCACTCTTGTATTTATGGGCGCAAGAGTGGGTGGGATAGAAACAATCAAGTTTTGAAAAGGTGTGGAACTTGGTTGAATTGTTTGTGGTTGAGGGGGTACGAAAACCCCAATGGAGGTAGGTCCAGAAATAGAAGGGGAGGCCAAATTTTGAACATTGTCCATGGTTGGGTTACTAGTCAGGGTAGTGGCCTAAGTGACCATAGGTTGGGTAACAGAGGCTATTGATATTATTGCCATTTCAACCAAGGAAGTTAGCATCCCATAAATAGGGTTACCTAAGGGATCCCACATTTGGATTCTTGCGAGATAGTGTTGGAGAGCTTTGACGTTGAAGTCAACAAATCTCTCAAAGTCTTGATCCCCTTCGAGAATAATAAGAGGTTGATTTGGGGTAGGTTGGATAGGAGTATGCTTAGTGTCTGAAGTATACTCCATTTGGTGACTTGATATGAAAGGTGAAGGTGGAAGTGGTTGTTGCCTTGCATGGTCAACAAGAGATTTGGCTTGACTATGTGTCAAAACCATCCAAGTCAAAATGGATTTAGGTTCCAAAAACTGTGTTACAGTTTCAGAAAACCAAGATTTGTGTTTAATAGCAAGAAAGTCAGGTTTTAAGCTTGTTGTTTGAGATGAAAATTTATTGATAGTGACCGACATCAGTTTTATAACCGATGTCGGTTATGGAATGTTTTTGAGGTCCGTGGGATAACCGATGTTGGTGAAGATGAGTTGTCGATGCTGGTGGAAAACCTGATGTCAATTTCTATGTATTTCCAGAAACACAGAAAATTGATATTTTTTTGAAAGAAAGAGAAATTATGAGTTATTTTTGGACCTCAGAATGTGACCTTACCAGCTCAAAAAATTAGATAAAAAAGAGCAAAATACATGATGGCAAGCAACCTCTAAACGTTAAATTCCTAAGAATAAATTTTAGAGTCATGGTGGCTTATGCCTTAGAAGAATATGTTTGGGAATTGGGCTTTTAGAATGGGTCCTAAAGAGAAATTCTATGGTTGGTTTTGGGTTATGTTTTGGTGCTCAAAAATTTGTGTTAGGTTCTGTACATGGCCTGGTGCTGGGGGTTTGCTCCCTTCACTTCACAAACCTAGAGCCGAGCTGGGATGCTTAGCCAATATATATATACTTTGCCTATAGTTTATACTCTACCAGAGAATAGAGTGGGTCCTCCTCTTGGTAGTGAAGTCCAAGTAGGATCGCCAGGAAGGGTAAGGTATCCACTAGGTGATGAAATCTTAGACGGGCCTTGTCTCAAGTATGTTTAAATGTTTAATTTGATGTGCTTGTGGTCTGGTTGTGTAACATTTGTGTACTACGATTTATTCATAATGCGTTTTAATTACTAAGTGAGAGGGATAAATATGCATTCAAGAAAGAATGAAATGCAATAGTGTTTTTAACCCAAATTGAAATGTTTTAATTAGATGCAAACAATTAGAGAAAAGGTTAAGAGTATGAATTTTCACTACTCTAAGATGCAGGCAAGAGGTGACAAGAAGGAAAAGAAGGATGTTTTTTTTAACTTGTGATAATGGTTTATTTTTGAAATAAAGAAATAGAAGGAGAGGATGTAAGAAGAAAATATTTTTCTAATGTAACTATATGAAAATTTGCTTTTTAGAAGAAATGAATCCAAGGAAAACTCCAGGGTCCCACCGGGCATGCCAGAATGTTTCTCTACATTTTTACTATTTATATTCAATAGAAAGAAGACACTAAGGTTAAGGTTTAGGGGTTTGTATGTTACCCAGATTAAGTTGCGCAGCATATCCAAGGGTTGTAGGAGCTCCTCTTTGACTGTGGAGGAAAACACCTGTAGATGAGAGTAAGACTTAAACAAAGAAAATGTTAGAATAAGATAGGGTGGACTTCTAAGCAACACGGTTGGTCCCAGAAGCGTAAAGCTCTGTGAGGGATGATAGTGCACTTTTTATAAGTAAAAGTGTCATAAATAAAGAAATGACAAATGATTAACAAAGAGAAAAATAGATAATGTGTACTTGTTTCTTTGCAGTCTGTATGTCTCAGTCACCAACATCGATAGTCCTACCAAGGTCAGTCTGTGGATGGTGCTGACATCACTCATATTGCTGATGTCGGTCGAGGTTGTGGTCGATGTTGGTCAGGGCAATAGGTCTTGGACGGGTTTCAGGTTTATGTCTATGGTCGATAGAGGAGTCTAGAAGGAGTCTAGGAGTTTAAAGGTTTGTGCAGGATTGTAGGATAGTGAATAGGGTCTGAGAAGGGACAAAGGTAGAATGTTGGTGTGTAAAAGAGTATAAGAATATGGGGAAGGCTTTTTAGCCCTTCCATAGAGGAAGTCAGGTTTCTTTTACAGTATTCAAAAATAGTAAATAGAAACTAATTACCAATTTATTCTAGAACTTTGAAATGAAGACCAGAAGAATACTTAGCTTTTTGGTGAAGACCTGAGGGTGTCAAGATGCTTACTCCTGTTGCTGCTGATGTCGAAGACCTCGTACCAATATCTTTAATCCAATGTATAGAGTGATTTATATAGAGTTTCTATAACCTGGAAAGCGATAGTCAAATTCGGATGTTTAGTCTTAGAGCGTACGTGTCGATATGTAAAGAGGCAGGGGACAACTCAAGGTTAGAGCTCAGGTTATGTAACCGACGTCAATGGTTCTACCGGCATCGACTGACAGTTGATCGATGTTGGGTGCTTGAGAATGGGTAAAAGGGTTATTTTGCCCTTTTCTCCATCCACCAAGTGCTTCTGCCATTGGAGAACAGTCAAAAGACAGGTTTATTAGGCATGAGAGTTAGTTAGGAGGTTGGGATGGAGTGAGAATAGGTCATGGATGACTCATAGGGTGAGAAATGGTCTAAGGGCGAGGTGTCCAAGGTGAGGTGTCTAGGGTGATGTCATTAATTTAAAATAAGTAATTTATTTTATATTAATAAAGTGTGTAAATGTTTAGAAGTGGACCAAGGGGGGTCGACACAATATTGGTGTCTACAGTCTTCTAAACATCAGTGGGAGTGATGGGAATTTGCTGATAGACAGATTTGAGATCAATTTTTGATGAAAAAATTTGCACCATGGAGTTGGTCCAACAGATCATCAATCCTGGGGAGGGGGTAGTGATTCTTCATAATGATTATATTCAAGGATCGATAGTCAGTATAAAGCCTCCATGTTCCATCTTTATTTGGTGCTAAGACAATCAAAATACCATATGGTGAAGAGCTTGGTCTGATGTGACCCTTTTGGATCATTCTTAAATCTATCTTTTTATCTCATCATTCTCTAAAACTAATCTATGATACATAGGACTATTAGGCAAAGGTGATCCTAGGATCAAATTGAAAGAATGCTTTACATAGAAATGAAATGGAACTCATGTGGGTGACTTGAATAAGTTATCATATTCTCCTATGATTTGTCCCATCTACTTTTGTTATTGTGTTGATTATGTAGTCAAGACTGAAACATCAACCTTCTTGGATTTCTATGGTTTGACCACCATGAGAACAAATTGCTTTGTCTTCTCCACCAATCTCTTACATTGTTTGGCACTAATCAAGGAGACAGATGTGGGAGGTGGTACCTATGGTACCCTATAGTGCTATGCTCCAAGAGTGAGGGTGATTATTCATAGATGCCATATTGATCCTACATGAATAATTGACCAAGGAGTACATCACAAACATCTAGATTGACCACATCACACAAGAATTCATCTTCGAAAGGTTTTATTACATATGAAAGAAGACACTGATGGGTGACACAGAGGTCTCTCCTTGGGCTCAACCATCCAATATTGTATGGCTTTGGGTGAGGCTTCATGGATAGATTTAGATTTTTCACAATTTTAGTAGAGATTAAATTATTTTGACTCCCACTATCAAGAATGAAATGTAGAGGCTTACCTTCTACCCATAATTTGGAGTGAAAAAATCTTTCCTTATCATTTGGATTTCCTCATGGGTCTGTGATGAAGTAATGATGGTATTAGTCTTAGCATCTACAATATCTTCTTCATCCTCTTTGACTATAGGTTGTGTATGAGATAGAGCAGTAGATGTCAAGTATTGTGACTCAAAAAGTAGTGACTTGATGGCTTGACATTCTTATTTGGAGTGAGTTCTAGTTTGTGTTAATAAAACTATTTTATAGTCTTCCCCTTCTGGGGTTTCTTATCTTGAAACTCCTTTTTCTTCTAATATTGGCCTCATGTTTGACCTTCTTTATCACTTTTCCATTTTGAAGGCTGACTCTTCATATTCTTTCTTCCATGCTTCTGCTCAATCTTCACTACAAACTTATATTCCTCACTGATGGTTTCCAAATTGAAGAGTTCTATTTCCCCTATATGTACCATTGTATTCCACCATGATATTTGAGAGTCTTATGCTTCTCGCTTTCTTGGATGCCCAATCTTGTAGACAAAGAATGAAAAATGTTAGTGTAATCTTGAATAGATTGGTCATTACCTTGGTTAAGTTATTGCCACTATATGTACAAATCATCATATGTTCCAATGGGATATTATTATTCCTTTACCACTTCCATGAAATCATCCCAGGTAGGCTCCACCTCAAGGCCAAATTTCAATTTTAGTAGTGTAGTCTAAAAATAGTAAGTTTCTAAAAATAGTATTTCCTCAAATTTTGTATTGTTGTAAATCATGGAAGTCAAACCACTTAATCTCCTTCAAGATTGGTGACCTTCCACATCCTCATCCTACCTTCAAAATTTGTATAAATGAATATGTAACCCAAAAGAGAAAGGGGACATATCTTCTTAGAGATAGGCATATGTTTGGGTCTACAAATTTGATCAATAAAACATCTCTTCTTAGAGATAGCATTATCACACTTATGTTTTTCTTATTTATTAAATCATCTTTTAACCAAAGCTTTTCGAGTTTTGGAATAGTAGCAAGCATAGATGCTACAAAAATTCACCCAAATTCTCTATCAAATATTGATGAGAAATTATGGCTCTTCATTTGCACCCTGACATCCTTTTAGTGCCCCAACACCCTTCAAGGTTTAGGTGAATTTTGAGATCCATAAATTTGAAGGAAAAATCAATGCTGATGGAGTAGAAAATTGGTTTGATCAATTGTCTTCCAATTTTTTTGTAAATAAATTCATTGATAAAGAGAAGATCACTTTTTCTCTTTTGAAAGCATCATTGATTGTCAAAAATTGGTGGGAAGTGTATAAAAAGAGATTTAGTATGTATAATATTGGCATGGAGGTAGAATCTACCTAGGATGATTTCATATAAGCTATAAAGGAAAAATACTACCCCATTGGAGAATATGATGATCTATATATAGAGTGGCAATAACTTCACCAAGGTAAGGAATAGTCTGTTTAAGATTACACTGACATTTTTCACTCTCTATCTACGAGATTGGGCATCTAATAAAGTGAGAAACATAAGGTTCTAAAATATCATGGTGGACTATAATGGTATATATGGGGGGAAATGGAACTCTTCAATTTGGAAACCTTTGGTGAGGCATAAAAGTTCACGGTGAAGATTGAGCAAAAGCATGGAAGAATGAATACAAAGAGTCGGTCTAAAAAATGGAAAAGGGATAGAGAAGGTCAAACATGAGGCCAAAATTGGAAGGAAAATGAAGGAAAGACTAGGAAATAGTGTGATTACTAAAAATCTAGAATGCACTCCAAAGAATAATGTCGAGCCATCAAGTCCCTACTTTCTGAGTCACAATTCTCAAAATCTACTGCTCTACCTCATACACACCCTACAATTGAAGAGGATGAAGAAGAGATTATATATTCTAAGCTCAATGCCATCATTTCTTCATCATGGATCCATGAGGAGAGGATAGACAATAAATAAAGGTTATTTCACTCTAATTTATGGGTGAAAGGTAAGCCTCTACATTTCATTCTTGATAGTGGGATTCAAAAGAATTTAATCTCTATGAATGTGGTGAAAAGCCTAAATTTGTCTATGATGCCTCATCCAAATCCATACAGTATTGGATGGTTGAGTCTAAGGAAAAAGCTCCGTGTCACCCACCAATGTCTTCTCTCATATGCAATAAAACCTTTCCAAGATGACGTCTTATGTGATGTGGTCAATCTAGATATTTGTGATATGCTCTTTGGTTAGCCATTTATGTATGATTGAAATGGAATATATTAATCAAAAAATTGAAGGATCACCCTCACTCTTGGAACATGGTGCTACAGGGTACTAGATATACCACCTTCTACATCTATCTCCCTAATTAGTGCTAAGAAATTCATTCTCATGGTGGTCAAGCCACAAGAATCCAAAAGGGCTGATGTTGCATCCATGACTATACAAACAACATAATAATAGAAGAAAATAGATACCAAGCTAAAGAATTTCATGGACTTCCTTACACAAAATAATGGTCAGATAGAAATGGTGAATAATCAGGCCCTGCACAGCTCCACAAAGCATAGTCCATTCCAAGTATGCATTGGGAATCAAATTAAAATGCAACTACCACACTTGATGACAAATATTGATGCAATGGGGACCAATAATTTTTAAGGAGGGAGGAATGATCTGAGAAATATTTTAGGTGATAATTCAGGAGACAATTCTACCCTAATTGGTGGCAGAACTTTTGAGAGCCATAACTTTTGCACCATAGCTCTGTATTATAGTGTAGTCTAAAAATAGTAAGTTTTTAAAAATAGTAATTCTTTGAATTCTATATTATTGTAAATCATGGAAGTCAAACCACTTAATATCCCTTGAGATTGGTGAGATTCAACATCCTCCTCCTACCTTTAAAATGTGTATAAATGAAGATGTAACCTGAAATGGAAAGGAGACATCTCTTCTCAGAGATAAGCATATGTTTGGGTCTATAAATTTGATCAATAAAACATCTATTCTTAGAGATAACATTATTAAAATTATGTTATTATTGTTTTTTGAATTATATTTCAACCAAAGCTTCTAATTTTTAGATTAGTGGTCAAACACAAGGCTTAAAAATAGTCATAGAGCTTAGGATGAATTATTACCATGTTGATCATATATGAATGGCTGACCAAAGAGTACATCACAAACATCTAGATTGACCACATAACATAAGACCTCATCTTAGAAAGGTTTTATTGCATATGAAAGAAGACATTGGTGGGTGACACAGAGGTTTTTACTTGGACTCAACCATCCAATATTGTATGGCTTTGGGTGAGGATTCATAGACAAATTTAGGCTTTTCACAACATTAACATAGATTAAATTCTTTTAAATCTCACTATCAATAATTAAATGTAGAGGATTACCTTTCACCCATAACTTAGAGTGAAACAACCTTTCCTTGTCATCTGGCCTCTCTTCATGGGTCCATGATGAAGTAAAAATGGTATCAGGCTCAACATCTACAATCTCTTTTTCATCCTCTTTGATTGTAGGGTGTGTATGAGAAAGAGCAGTAAATGTTGAGGATTGTGACTTAGAAAGTAGGGACTTGATGGCTTGACATTATTCTTTGGAGTTCATTATAGATTTATGATAATCATACCATTTCCTAGTCTTCCTTTCATTTTTCTTCTAGTTTTAGCCTTGTGTTTGACCTTCTTTATCAATTTTCTATTTTGTAGGCTGACTCTTTATATTCATTCTTCCATGCTTCTACTCAATCTTTACCATGAACTTGCACACCTCACCGAGGGTTTCCAAATTGAAGAGTTCCATCTACCCATGTATATACCATTATATTCTATCATGATATTAGAGAACCTTATGTTTCTCACTTTCCTGGATGCCCAATCTCATAGATAGGGAATTAAAAATATCAATGTAATTTTGAATAAATTATTCCTTACCTTGGCAAAGTTATTGCCACTCTATATATAGATCATCATATGCTCAAATTTATTTACAAAAAATTAGGAAGACAATTGATCCAACCAAATTTATACTACATCAGCATTGATTTTGCCTTCAAATGTAGGGATATCAAAATTCACCTAAACCTTTAAGGGTGTTGGGGCACTAAAAGGACATTCCATGGATGAGGAGCCAAGAAGTGTAATGAGGAGCCAAAATTTACCATCTAGAGTTGTTGGAGAATTTGGATGAATTATTGTAGCATCTATGCTTATTTCTATTGGATGAATTCACCATTTCCTCAAAGGGATCATATGTCTTGATGTCATCCATCATTTGAAGTCATTTGGAGTGAATAGGTGGATAGTTTGGAAGCTTTGTTATTTTCTTCCCAAATTTCTTGTAGCCTAACCTCATCCTCAGGATCATACACTCTCACAACAAACCAATATGATACCACTGATCCAAAACTTAAAAGTTTTGATTGATATATATTTAAAGAACATGAAAATAACATAGTAATAATGAATTCTCTGAGAAGAGATGTTTTATTACTCAATATTTCAATAAAACTATATGTTTATCTTTAGGAAGAGATGTATAATTTCCATTTCAAGTTAAATATTAATTTATACACATTTTGAAAGTTGGAAGAGGATGTTTAAGGTAACCAATCTCAAGGGATATTAAGTGGTTCAACTTCCATGATTTAAAACAATATAGAATTTGAAAAATTACTATTTTTAGACTACACTACTAAAATTGTAATTTGGGGCACTTCTACTAGATTTTCAAGTGTCAAAACCAAATAATAAAATCTCTATGATATCTCACCATGTTTTCCTCATTATTAGCTTTTCAACGGTTCAAATGGGGAGTCGATTGGAGATACAGTGCAAAAGTTATGGTTCTTGAAAGTTTCATCATCAATTAGGGTAGAACTATTGCCCGAATTATCACCTAAATTATTGCCTGGATCACATGAAGATCTTACAGTGGTGGTGATAGTAATATTTTTTGTTTATATTGATTTAAGGAATGATTAGGCCTAGTTTGTCTAGATGACCTAGAGTGAATAAGTGAATTGATTATATGTTAGAAGAGTCATGCATAGGTTGTGTATGACTAATATTCTTGATTTTTAAAGACTATATTTACATCTAAGAAGATCATAGTGTAAAGGATGAATGAATTCAAGGTCATGATCATGTGTGTGAGGGGTATTTGAGTAAAAAATAGAAAGAGTTGTATGCCTATGTAAGAGGTAGATTTGTATTTGTATGAACTACCATCAGTTGTATGAGGTATAAAGGTAGGTTTTCAAGTGTTATCTAAATATAAGTACATAATAAAGTGTATTAGATATCATATCAAAGGTGGAGATCAGTTTGGAGGTGATTGAGTTTGTGCTTGATCATCTAGATGGTTGTGTCATCCTTTCTAGTTGGTGCTTGACCAAATTGAGTGGTGAATACTCGATAATTTGATGATGATATAAATTGAAGTAATACATTTATAGGATAGTAGTAAAAATATTTTTTTAAGTGGGTTTTCTTCCCCATGAGTATTTTTTACATAATTAATGTGTTTTGTGCTTTGATCTTGCATTATTTTCTTTATTCATTGTAATTAATGGTCTATATGATCATGAATGATTATGTTGAATGGTTAAGAGTTTTAAGAATTGGAATTGAATTTGATTTGATTTTATAAATTATTAACCCCCCTTTTATTGATTTTGCTTCCAATAATTGGTATCAAATCAGGTCCTTCAGGAAGGCTTGATAGCTAGAAGGCGATCCTTGAAGCATAAAAATGGGTAAGCATCTAAGGAAAGAAAATCAAGAGTTGAGGTCTATGGATAAGGATTATGAGGATCAGATTTGTAATTTGAAGAGTTAAAAGGCCATAATGGATAAATAGGTTGATAAGGCTACTAAGGATCTCAAATTTTTGTTAGAAGATGCTAATGTAAAGGTGAGTTCTATGGAGGATCTTAAGGAGAAGGTATGTATCTTTAATTCTAATATAGCCTTAGAAATAAAAAAGGATAAAATTAATATTCATGATATTAAGAATAATTTATAAGATTAGAAATCAAGTTTTATTTCAAATAAAACTAAGTGTGATTAATTAAAAACCAATCTAATCTCCTTGAAGGTTGAGCATGAGAAGCTAGTGGTCACAGTGAGCAAGGTTGAACATGAGAAACTAGTGGTCAAAATGAGAAATATTGAGAAAGAGAAATAAAATCAAGTAAATAAGGATGATAGAATGAAAAACAAGGTGATAATACCATAAATATATCCCAATTCCATGAGGTTTTTCAATTCATATCATAATCAATGTTATGCTTGCAATCAGTTTGGTCACATTGCAAAAGATTGCAAAAGGAGAAGTAGCTTGTCAAAAGGAGATAAAAACCATCATCAAGCAAAAGGTATGAATGAAATTGTTTATTTCATATTTCATAGAGTTTTTCATATTGAAAAATATTTTAAGAATAGGTTTAATGATTTCTCAAGGCAAAACAAGGTGTATGCATCTTCTAGTGTGCAAGGAAGAGGTCATACATGGATATGGAGACCTATGATTATTAAGAGAGATCAGATTGAGACCAATGATGAATTGGTTGATGAGAATATCATTAAATATGGGTTATTTTTTGTGGTATATATGAAGGCAAGACAATAATACTATTTATTATGGTATGTTGTCAAAGAGAAGATGGATGAGCCAATCAAGCTTATGAGGAGGCTTGGGAAAGATAAGAAAACTAGTGAGAATATGAAGACTTGGGAATATCCTAATATTTAAGTGTTATAAGTGCATTTTTAGGTGAGGTGTCTCTATTAGGATTTTTATAGGAATTACTTGATCATCTGAAGCATCATGGAATGTTTTTTCAAGGTTAATAAGTGAGAAACTAGTCAATGGGTCAAGGCATGTTCTTTTGTCTTGATATGCATATAGTTGAGTATGAATTATTTCATTTGGTTTCAATATTTTAAAAGATATATATCAACTATTAAAATATGTGAGAAGTGATTTGAAGTTCTGAATTTGTTTTTGGAAGAGGATATTACTTTAGTGTCATTGGTTAGCATAAGGGTTCTAATGCAAGAAACCCTTGACATGGTGTATCTTGGGTTGTACAATGAGTTAGGTCACAAAACTTGGTGAGATGGTATAAAATTATGATATAAAATTATTAAATGAGGTTATAGTGTGATTTAGGTATTACTTTGGTGCAAAGGTATGATAATTTAAAGTTATGTATCTTTGTTTTCAATGCGCTTCTTTAAAGTGACCTAGGAGAGGAGTATATTTTCTTCTGCAAGAGAGTGGTCCTTGAAGGGATAAACTTGTGAAGGTAAGTTTAGATTGTAATAAAATTAAGGCATAAATACAATTATATTTCATCCATATATTTCCTAATGAATCATATTTTTCAAGTTGGTAGCTTTAAGAGCTCTTATAAGCATGGATTAAAGTAAGTTAAGCTGATTCTCATATGAGAAAGTTTGTTGAGAATGTTATTATAATTAAGATTAGTTGTGATTGTTAGACTCATATGAGAAGGTTTATAGACCATTTAAAGAGGTTATTTTGACCCAAGAAGATAAGCATTTATTTTATTTTTCTCATGAAAGGATGTTGGATAGTTGTGGTAACCTGTGTGTGGATGAAGATGGCTCCGTTCAAGGTATGTTCTTGTAAGAGAGTTTTCTTGTGTATGTTTTCAATATTTTTGTTTTGTTCAAGTGGAATAAGGAGTTAGGGGAAGATAACTCAGGCTTATTGAGGAATATGTGAAGTTTTTTCATGTTTTCTATAATCTAAGAATCAAGGATCAAGTCATATAGAGGTATGTTCTCTTCAATTGATAATATGCAAAGTATGCATAGAGTGAGGGGGAACATATGTGAGATGTTTCAATTCTAAGGAGATTGTATGTTTTAGTATGTTTTCAAAATAGGATATATGAGATGAGAATGATGTTAGGGGGAGGTTTCTAAGCTTTGTGATCATTTTTTTAGGTCTAAGGATCAAGTTGGCATGTTGAGGAAGAGACCCTTTGTAATTAATGTCAAAGGGGGAAAAAGTTCAAAATGAAGGAGTTGTTCACTTTGGGAGAGAGAATTATGAAAGGTGTTTTCCATAAATGATAAAGAGGGATATATTTGAGAATGGTATTAATATTCATTGATTTTAATTGATGTCAATATGATCTTAGTACATAATTAATTAATGATAAAGTGATAGGTTCCAAGTGGATTTTAGAGTGCATATCATGTGTGTAGGCCTTTGAGGTGATTGACCATGTTTGAGGGTCATTTGATGTGTCAAGATTTATTGGGGTAGTTTTGGAAGTGAAATGAGTTAATTAGATAAATCTTGTGAAGGTTTAGGTTATCTTAGTCAACTTGGAAAAACTTCATAAGTAGATTGATAACATCAACATTAGCAAGTGTGAAGGTGTCAGAAGAAATTGGTCACATGAGTTTATTCAAATTTTCTCCTAGATCATGTGGTTAAAATTTAAGGTCTTGAAATGGTGTATATAGAACATTATGTAAGTGAAAAGTTGGTATCCTAGGCAGATTTAATTATTTTCCAAAGCCAAATTTGCATTATCAAGTGACCGTTGGAATTCAAATGTTTGAATTTACAAAGGAAAACTAGTCAGTAGTATTTTATTTATAACTTTTGATAATGGATGAATTTTTGGTCATGTAAAAATAAAATTGGTATAGGAATTCAATGGAAATCAATAAAAAATGATTAGGAAGGATTGAATGGTCTTAAAATTGAATTTATTGCACATGAGAGTTGACTATTATTGATTGTGTTTTTTTATGAATAAACTAGGGTGCAAAGAAATGATTGTAGAAGTCAGAATATTGATCAAAACTTGTTGGTACAAAAATAAAAAATGAATTATACTATATATGGATCATCCTAAAAGATATTTTTGGTTTTGAATATCCATAAAAATGTAGTTATTATAGGTCAAAGTTGAATTTTGTTGACTATAATTATTAAAGGTCTGAGTAAGCTTCTTGTAGTGGTGTTTATGATCCTTTAGAGGATGAATAAAGGTTTATTATGGATTGGATGATGCTCTTGAGGTCTTGATATTTCCATCCATTTGTTTATTATACATGAAAATTCTATATTCAGTTAGTTTGAGCTTCTTTTGTGAAGACAATGTTTTTGGGCTAATTAAGCCTAATAGGTATTTAAGGTCTAATGGAGATTTCAAAGTATGAGAGAATGATTTGATGTTTATTAATCATGGATAATCCTCATAAAGGATTAATTTAAAGTTTTTTAAGTGTTTTGGGTCATTGGTAATTTCCATATGTGCCATAGTGGTTCCAAGTGTTCTATGAAGGTGAATTAGGTCTCCATGGGACCTATAAAAGTCTTGAGGGCTAAAAGAGGTTTCATAATGTGAGTAAGTGTATTGAAATATTTTATGTATTATTATAAATATGGAATGGATGAAATTGTGTTAAATTTTTTAAAATGGTTCCATCTTTGGTTAAGGGCTATTGGTATCTAAGTGTAACATGTGGCCTAATGGAGGGCTAATTGCTTAGGTCTTGCTTAAGCCTAGTGTGTTGTTTTGAGTCATTTCAAGCATGGACATCCTAATGAGTTGATGTATATTTTATGTAATTTACCCAAATATATATTTTTATTTTAATCCATGAAGTTAAAGTGTTGTGTTTGACCAAGATTGACTGGAGAAAGAATCATGCATATGTACAAGGCTATTTTGGCCTAATTGAGCTAGTAAGACAATTGATGTGTGAAGTGAATTATATATGACTTCTTAAAAGTGTAAGAGGCCATGAAAAATATCATAAAATAATTATAAATATTTTAAAATAGTATAAAATTATTTTTTTCATGTCATGAGCAAGTTTGAATATTGAGGATGAACAAAGAGGTGTAAAGAAGGTTGTTTTTGATACATTGCTTATAGGTGAGATTATTGGAGAAGGAAACGAATGGTATCAGAAATTGAAGAAGTGTGTGAGGGAAAAAACATAAAAATAAAATGTTAAACATTTCATGAAGATATGATAGTGGTGTTGAAGGTAATCAGTAAGTTTTTATATTGATTCAAGGCATGATTAGGCCTAGTTTATCTAGATGACCTAGAGTGAAGAAGTACATTGATTGCATGTTAGAAGAGTAATGAATAGGTTGTGTATGACTGATATTAATTATGTTTAAATAATATATTTAAATATAAGAAGATAATAGTGTGAAGGAGGTATCTCCTCAAACTCATGAGCATGTGTATAAGTGGTATTTGAGTAAAGAAGAGAAAGATTTGTTGTATGCCTATGTAAGAGGCATATTTGTGTTTGTATGAACTACCATAAATTGTATGAGGTAGAGAGGCATATTTTTATGAAATAGATAAAGATAATTCCATCATCAGGTGTATAAAACATCATATCAAAAGTGGAGATGAGTTTGGAGGTGATTGATTTGGTAATTGATCATTTAGGGGTTTGTAGCCTCCTTGCTAGTTGGTGCTAGATAAAGCTCTAGTGGGTGCTTGAATAAATTGAGGGGTAGGTGATCCTTGATCAATTGGTTATAATATAAATTGAATAAATTACTTTATAGGATATTATTCTAAATATTTTTTCTAGTGGTTTTATCCCTCATGAGGGTTTCCCACAAAATTCATGTGTTATGTGATTTGATCTTGTAATGTTTTCTTTGTTCATTGCAATGAATGGTTTATATGCTTCATGAATGACTATGTTGAGTGGTTAAGAGTTTAAAGAATTGGAATTGAATTTGATTTTATTGCATCACTGATTTACCCCCCAGTGATTATGCTTCCAATAATATAGGTACAAAAAGGGGTAAACATCAAATATGATCTTTAAGGTTCCACCAAGTGTTTCACTATTTTTTTGTATTATGAATACCCTTTAGTGTGTATGAGTTATGATTTATTTTTTAAGTGGATATAATTGGAATAGATCCAATTTATCTTGATTTTTATTTGGTAAATATTGGTGTTTTTTCATGTGTGTTTTCAACACAAAATTTTCATGGACTTGGGTCCATGACCCTTGAGTCCACAATTCTTGATTAGTTTAAAAATTATTAAGTTCCAACTTGTACTTGATCTATCCTTGGAATTATTTCAAATAAATTAATATTAAAATCTCTCAAGGTAAATCCTTAACTTAGGATAAGGAAATGATTAAAAGTTAAGATGAAAACCTTGAATGATAATTTATTTGAACTATATTAGCTCAAGTTAAATGTTTAATGATTGATTTATTGCACCTTGATTAAGGTCATGGACTTAATCATACTTATCTTAGATGGTAATCAATCCTATTGATTTCCATTTTATGAATATTATGATTAATTATATTGCTTGATCTTCAAATGATGTTATCATCTCAAAATGGAATGATGAGATTTGTGTTATACCTTGTTTATTTGACTTACGATTAGCCTATTGATTTCATTTTATTTTACATTCTTATGGGTAAAAAATTGATATAAGTAATATATCAGTATCTAAACTAAGGTAATTTTATTGAATTCTATTTTTAGTTGTTTTATTTTGAAGGATATGTTTAGTTGATATTTCATTACACATATCCTTAATCTAGACTTGTTTTAGGCTAGTTTGGGTGACTTGGACTATATAGTATCTAGTTATGAAACATATATTATGTTACATATATTTTCATTACATAAAATAGTAGCTTAATCATAAAATAAATAAATGGAATGATTTATATTTATTCATTACCCTATGAACTAAAGGTTACAAAATTAAATATTATTTAGAATTGAATGAGGATTGCCAATTTATGTTACTCTGTTGGTTGTTTTAGTATAGATTGTAAAACCACAAGTTACGATTACCTTTCTTTATACAGGTCTTAATTTTAAAATAATTTGGTTCTTGAATTCTACACATTGATAATATTTTGATTAATAAATTTGATCCCTTGACAAAAAGTTTTGATTTTTCATAATATAACTATTAAGCTTTATATATTTCAAACCTAAAAAGATCAAATTGTAATTGAATTTTTAATTATAAAGTATTGATAGAAATTTCTTTATACTTTCATAAATTTTATTATCACTCTATTTTATCTCCACACTCCATGAGTTGGATAGTGTTTTGGAATGATAACTTTGAATTTGATACTTGTCTATGACATATAATTCAATGTTATAATTTCTTATCAATTTATAGAATAAATCATGTCTATATTTATTCTAGAATACATTCTATAGAATAAAATTAGAAAAATATAATAGAGATAAGGGTTTAACATGAAATTATATCTATTAAACAAAGTATATTGTGAGGAATTATCATATCATAGTCATGTTTATAAACTTAACTAGTATCTTCTTATGGTTATCTATCATTGGAAGATTCATTTTGATCTTCAGTTATCTGAATTAGATGTCATTCTACAACACCAAACTATGTTTTGAGTGTGGTGACATATTGAGAATAATATCATTGATTTTGTGTTGGAGTATGATTATATCATTCACTTTTTTGGTATAATAACTAAGACTTATTTCTCTTGGACTATACCAATAGTTTGACTGACTAGATCTTATATTTTTGATGCTAATGAATTATTAACATTAATAGGAATAAATCTTTGATTTTAATTACTTTAAATATATGCATTTTTTAAATAATTGATTTAAAATGGTGAAATAACATTTCTTATATGATTTAATGAAAGGCATATAGGAATTTTAGAAAGTTTTCTATCTTCACTATTATCATAATTCTCTATATAAGAGAATACTTATATTAAACATAGTATGAACATATATGTTATAAATATTGTGTTTCATAATGATTCATAGTCATCATCAAATTATGCCTTGAGTTGGTCAAAGATAGATCTTGAAATCACAATATATCTATTATATGATTATAATGACTTTGATAAAAATTGCATTATACCTTGAGAATTTTAGAGCTTAGATTATTTGAATTTTGGGGATAGTTTGGTTTGAATAAAATCATATCATGATTGTTTTCTCTTGAGGATATAATAATTTAGGCAAAAATGTTATGGGTAAATTTGGAAAATTATAATATCAGTCTTAATCCTAAAAAAGTAAAGTGATTATGAGCAAGAAAGGATTATTGCATGTGGAAAGATATTCTATGACATTTTCAAGATCAATAATCCACAAGGAAATCTAGAGAATGTATAGTATAATCATAAAATATTGTTGGGAGAAATAGTTTAATCATAATGACTAAATTCTTACTAAATAGAGATGGTTTACATATAAAAGAGTACTATAAAGAAATGATTGCATATAAACATAGATCTTTGTAAACACTTTTATGTCCAGAGATTATGATATCGTTATGTCAACATACTATGTTGTTATAGTTTACTTTTGTGGTTTAAGCTAACTATGTAATTATCAACCTTCAACCAGTATTTATTAGACCACTCTTTTGGATGTATGAGGTTCACACACATTCATATTATAAAATTAAAATCTTAATAGATAAGATTGATTAGATTTGGAAGACCATTTGCATTGTTAGATGTAAAAATGAGAATCAATTATTATAAAATAGTTCATGACCTTAGAAATTTAAGAATTTTTTCATTTGGATTCTTTGGGTTATGACATTTGGCATTAGACCCTAGTGTTTCAACTCTATCAATATTTAGGAATACATTTTTTGGGTCTAAACATTAGTTTATGTATCTCAGTATGGTAGTAACACAAATAAGTAGAGTTGGACTCACCAACATTCCTATCTATGGAGGCAAAGGTAGATTAAGAGTCAATAGAATGAAAGGATGAATGAATCCCCTTTAGTGATCTAGAAAAACTCTAATGTTAAACTCAATTCCAATTAGGATAATGCTAATAACTTAGTAAGAAATGATGATATTTTGAATGGTATGTTATTTTCACTCCATTTGTAAGGCCCCATTTAGCATAACATTCATATTTTGGAAAAATGACAATGTAAGTATGACGCATATGTTATGATTATAGAATTATGTTGTTAAGTCACACCTAGCTAAGATGTACAAGGATTTAAGAAGGTTTTTCATTTGTTGGTAACCATGGGAAAGACTTATTATTAAATCATGTTTTAATTGCTCACTTATGAAAGTATGATGCTATGCTTATGTTTCTTTATGAAAATGGATTGTGTCAATGTGATATATTGACTTAAATCATGTTTGAGTTATTGATCCTAAGTTGATAAATTAGAAATTAATTGTATATTAGAGCATGTGAAATTACCTATGTGAATGTGGTGTTTCGTGAATGTTTGAATATGGAAAATTGATTAAAATTGACTTATTTTATTATATTCTATAGCTTCAACTATTAGGCTTAGAGGAATTTGATTTGTGCATCGAGAGTGAAGGAATAGGAAAAGGGTAAAATTAAGGAAATAGACTATGCCAAACATGGTTTTATCACTTATCAGGTTAACTAAACCTTTCCTAAAACTATGTTATGTAATTAGATGCCTAATTTACCACCTTTGATGACTTAGTGTATATTTTGGTGACTGGCCTTTAAATCCTAATTGGTGAAACTTGTTGTCACCTAGCCTTGAATTCTTACATCCAATGTATAAATTATCTAGTGGTGAATTTATAGATCTTCCATTGAATGATTTAGACTAAAATCAAGTGGGAATAGAGGTTAGTAAACCTATAAATCAACCATAGAGCCTACAAGAGATTCCATGCACCTTAACTTAACATGGAAAATAATGTCCCTTAAGAGTAATGGGATGGCAAGTGGCTGGTGGTTGGCTTATCCTAAAACATCTTTATATAGAAGTTGATATCCTCTTGTTGAGGATTTTTTTTGGCTAGTTAAAAAAGGAATTAGAATTAATATAGGAGAAGGAGAACTAGTAGATAAGACCAGCTAGTTAGGAGATCTAAGTCTAGACAACTAGAGGATAGTACATAGGTGGTTTAGAGTTGATAGGTGAGCTTTATAGTAACCTATGTTTTCTACTGTTCATTTTGAATGAAATGATTGTATCTTGTATTTGATATTATTTCTTCTAGGAGAGTAAGACCACTTAATTTATTATGCCTATTTTATTATTTTTCCATGTTTGAGGATTAGCCATCATGATGTGCTTGTCCTTTGAGGACTTTAGAGAGGATTATGCCTCCTAATTTACATTAAAGTATTTTGATTTTATGCATGTTTTTGATATGTTTTTATGACACTATGGGATGGTAGTTTAGAAGCAACATCTTCATGATGGTAGTACATCAAAGTTATCTTGTCTAGGGCATAATAGAATGTTGTTTGATCCTCCCATGAATTCATGATGGTAGAAATTGAAGTCCTCTTATGTGGGGCATAATGGTAGGTTGTATAACTCTCACATGACCACTGGATGGAAGCGATAGAAATATGGTATCCTCTTACTATTCCATAAAATTTTGTAGACTTTATTTTTTTATTAGATATTTTCTATTTATGTAAATATTCTCGAATGTTTGATTCACTTGAATGATCATTAGAATGTTTATTTTTTATTATTAAAATTGTAATCTCTTTGGGTAAAAATTGCGAATAGTGTTTTAGGTGTTGCATGGTCTTCCCTTGTGTTAAATACACTTTCTTAGATAACCCATATTTACGTTATCCAAGTGATATAAACATGTTCAAAACTGTGAGTCTCAACTTGGGGGTGTCTAGACAAGAAACTTGATGATGATACAAGGTTGGGCAATGAGTCTTCCTTCTTATGGCCAACAGATTTGTGGATTGGATAAAGAATGCTATTAAAACCTACTTGGGTTATTATTCATTTTTTTAAACATATATATGTGTCTCATTTATGACAAAATAATGTAATATAGATGATGAAATACTCATGTTTTAGTAGTAATTTATCTGTAATATTCATGAAACAAAATAGAACTTGGAAAGTGTTTCAACCTTGTATTGCGTCATCTATTTATATTGATTAAATTCCTCAATGTTAATTTTGAGATATGTTGTTTAAATATTCTTGATATTAGGATCTTGAGAAGAGTGCTAGATGTATCAAAAGTATTCAACCCTTGAGGCTCATTCAAATAAATGATGGATTGATTTGATTTCTTAAATATTTATATGAGTAACTTGTCTTAAGGATTTATGCACCTTTATTTATCTAGATATAAGAGTCCTTAAAGTTTAATTATCTAAAAATGAGTCTTACTTAGATAGAAACTATGAGACAATTATTGGGAATAACAATATAGCTAATTAAATGAAATAACCAATGGTGTATCCTAGTAATTTTCAAGTATATGAAAACTCTTAAGAATGAGTCTTTATGAAAAAGAATGATCCCTTTTACCTTATGAAATATATTGTGAAAGATACATGTCAATTGAGTTTAATTCAAGTTGAAGAAAGTAGTTCCTCAGTTAGTTCTTATCTCCCCTTGAAATTATTATGGTTAATTTAATGAGAATGAATTTGAGCAAATACTAAGTTAAACTTAGTTATTGGATACTATATTGGTATTTAGAAATAATAATTATGTTCAATTATATAATCATATTAAGGTATTAAGGATAAGATGAATCCATATTTTATTCCTTTATAAAATCAAGATAATTTGATAAAATTATGGATTTTGTCTTAGCTATATCCTCAACATTAATCTTATTCAAGATACAACCCTTAAGATGGTCAAAGGCTTCTTGACTTAGATCATTTGAGTCAACCTTTCAGTCTATGCCTTTATTAAAGTTTCATGTTGGTTTTAAAACTTGGTAAATGATTAAGTCTGAGGAAAAATACTTCACAATATTTATGAAAAATGTTTGGATTTCTAGCTCTTCGATAAAAGTGGTTGGAACTTTATGGAAATTTGGTTAAAACTTATGCCATGAATAAAAGTTATAAAGTCTCAAAGGTTTTTTTAAAGACTCTGGTCTTTGGAAAATTTGTAGCAACCTTATCTAACAAAAGTTGAAAATGAAAATGCCAAAGACTTTGGGGTCTTCAGATATTTTGTTTGGAAGATTTATGTGAAACTAAAATTTTGAAACCTTAGATCATTTTGTAAACTATTTAGGTCTTTGATAAAATTGTTTGGTGAAATTGATTGAGCTCTTCACGAACACAAGTTCTAAAAGTGTCAATATTTTTTATTTGTATTAGATCTTTAAAAATATCCCAAAGACCTGTGTGTTTCCCTTTTTATTTTTTAACTTAGCTTTCAGATCTGAGTTTTCATTCAGATTTACCTTAGTCAATTTTTGACTTATAAGATTAGATCAGAGGAAACCACATGTCACTCTATTACTAACCTAAGAATGACATCAATGTGTTCCAATGTACATTCAATGTTGGGCTAGTAGGATTGTGAGATAATGTCATATGGAATCATCCCAATAACCCATGATGTTGGAGAGGGTTGTAATGAGAATTTGCCTCTCAACCAATGAAGGAGTGGCATATTACCACATGACATCATCTTGATAACCTATAATACTATAGATGACCATACTAAGATTAGTGCATGAGACTAATGATGGGGAAAGATGTTCCCATGTGGCATCATCATGGATATTGAAAACATGTAAGGCTTAATTATGGGTAGGTTTAATCATAATGAATGATGAGGTCTTAGGAGCTAGAGATGTTACCAATTAGAAGCATCCTAGAGCTCATAGGAGTCAAGGAGCATAGGTTGAGAAATAAACCTAGGGGCTTGACATTATGACACATGGTATGCTTTTATCCCCTAGTAATTCAAACTCAATATGACCTAAAGTTTCCATATGGAGATGAGAGTGTCAGTGAGGGCCTAGGCTAATTTTGATGGCCATCTCAATGTCAATTGAGTAGAAAGGGGATTGGGAAAACATTATGTATTGATTCTATGAGCATGACCAAATGATTCTAATGGGTTCATTTTATGTATTGCAACATGATAATTATATGACATGGATTGTGTGAATTTATTTTCTAGTTTATGTGTGTCTTTGATGTGTTGTGTCTATTATTTTTGAGAAAAATGGGCATGACAACATGGAATTCAAGAAAAAGTTGATACAGATGGTCAAATGATAACCAATGTTGAGGGCCAAGGTATAATTAAAAAAGGTAAATAACACATGGAGGTGGATGGTGAACAACAAAAACCATGAGTGGTCATTGATCTTATTATAAAAGATCATGCCTCCTACCTATGCTAGTGGAGAAACTAGATATGTTATTGAGCCATGAATGGTTAATTTGCCAAAGTATTTTAGTTTTCATAATATGAGTTCAAATTTTAAAGATCACATTAATGCATACTAATTGGTGTTTGATTGTATATTTAGTGTTAACCATACTTGGGACCATCTAGAATGCATGAAAATTATAGTTCTAGACAAGCCCCAGTTGCTACAGAAAGATTGTCAATGTAGGGTGAGTAGCCTGAAGTTCCATATTGTCATATGAATTCTTGAGAGAATAGGGGGACTAAAAACCCTACTTTTCATGCACATCTAAATTTTTGGATTAAAAGATCATTCCTCTCAATAAGGAGTATATAGATGGAATTTGACAATACAAGTCACCTTGTAAGGTTTTAAGAATAAGACAATACCTTTAGGTGTTTTTATGTCTCTTTTGTTTTTTAATTGCATTATTTTGAGTTAAAACCTATCTTTGTTTATAAAAATACATCCAAAACAAGCCATTTTTGCACATCACTCTTTTGTTTAAAGAGGTTTTGTGCCATCCATTTGATGCTACACATATATACATATACATATACACATACACATATACACATATACACATACACATACACATACACATACACATACACATACATACATACATACATATATATATATATATATAATATATATATATACACACACACTATTCAATATATATATATATACATATATATATACATACATATATATACATACATACATACATAAATACATATACATATATATATATATACATACATATATATATATATATATATATACATACATATATACATATATATATATATATACATACATACATACATACATACATATATATATACATACATACATACATACATACATACATACATATATATATATATATATATATATATATATATATATATATATATATATATATATATATATATATATATATATATCCATTTTTCTATCATGCTATGGTATTTTCCATTTATTTTAAGACCATATGATTCAATAACCTTTTTATGAACAAGCATATAAATTGAAAAAGAGTATGTGTTTCCTTTAGCCCCCAACTAAATTCTTAATAAACTTCATATTATATGTGGTACAATTTTGACCCCAAAACCATTCCAAATCTAATACTCTATTTTTACTAAATACTTAAATCCATACATCTCTATTTCATACTCATAGATATAATTTTTTTTGCAGAGTCCATTCAGGTATATACTCATAATGTTTCCAGTCATATAACTAAAAGAATATACTCATAAAAATCTTGTAATTTTTGTATTTATTAAATATAAACTATAAATATTCAAATCAATCTTGTTTGAGTAAAAACACATAGTTATAGGTATATATGTATACACCATGTTCAAACATAGTCTCTTTCTTTAACTCTCTCAAGTTTATATCATAGTTTCATGTATGTATATATAGAATCATCATATCATACTATGTTTCAAAAGATAAGACACAACTAATACATATAACATATAAATATATACGTTCATAATTAAATTAAATAAAAACACAGTCAACATATAAACACATGTATATATGTATTCATTGTTTAATGATAACCCTAAATCATAGTTGGCATAAGTATAAATATATACTCATTCTATCACGTATTACATAGTTCAATTATATGATTTACAATGTTAAAAACTTACTATTAAGGATTCAACATAATTATCTATGCTCTATATTTTGAGAAATAGATATATTTTTATATTTATATATACATATATACTGGTATATATCCTATTTTCAAAGAAACACATGTCATATATGAATATATATACACCCTGCATCTGTATTATTCCAAAATACCCAAACCATGTATATGTAGAAATATACTAATTTTGTTCATAGTTTTATCTATCAAAATTTACACAGTTTGTTATCAAGTTGACAGTCCATAAATCAACTTCATTGTGTATGTATAAAATTATAATGATAGTATTTAGACTTATCTAATTGAAAAACCTTTTAAATCAGACCTAGTTAGTATATAAGAATCTAGACCTATTTATAGCCCTATATATAAATATATATCCATATATATGTATATAGGTATATACCTAATAGGTCATTTCTCTATTTTTGAGTTTATAAATATATATCCATAAATATATATTTATTTTGAACATATTGCACCCATGTATATATATCTAAATATATAAAACTTATTTATGTATATATAAACTACAATATCAACTACCCAAGGTTTTTGATTTAATGTAGGGCATAATATTTTTATGAAATTAAATTCACTATAGACTAACATCTAAGCACCCAAAAACAAACTAGTTTATAGTCTTAGGGATTTAAAAGGTATTTGGCTTAGTTCTATGGATGGCCAAGCCATCCATATGGCTAAGCCTGTGTTCTACTACATTTGTTAATACATTTCTAAACCCTAGGAATTAAAACCACAAGCAATAATTATACAAGACAATGAAGGTAATTACTTCACCAACCTGGTAAGTCACTTGCAATTAGAGATAAAAAATGATTTCTTTCTCATGTTTGCTCTATGAGTTTCTCCTCTTATTTATTGTACCTCATTATCTTCTCATCTTACCTTTTATTCTATTTTACACTCCCATAGAGTCTTGCATGCAAACTTTCCCAACTCACAGTCACCATGCATAATTCATGTTTTTCCATTTCAATAGTGACTAAAACCAGTTAATATTCCTTTAACAATTCCTAAGAAAACCCTAATTTAAATTTATTTGACTTTACTCACTTTTTGAATCATTATTTTACTCATTTAAAATCTGTGCATGTTAACTTACATTATAATTCCAAGTATACTACTCAAAACTCAACTTTTTAATCATTTACAAAATGACAACTATACTTGTAATCTTAACATAGTCCATACATGTTTCCAAAACTTAGACTTAGATATTAGGATAGTATTTAGGATAATTCAACCTATTTTAATAATTAGTAAAGGTAATTATCTCCTTTATTTTTATGGTAATATAACTAACACAATGTAAATTATCTTCTTATATCAAAATGATAGACCAATCAATTATTTATTTCAATCATAACAAGATAATCATTTGTTTCATTACTAGTGTATATAGGCTATCTCTATCTTTCATTAATTTAATAGCTTGGAATATATTGATATTATCTAATATCAATGATAGTAAGATTAACATTTTAAAATGTTGTAAAGAAATTTTTTTAGTTTATATATAATAGTAAATAGATATCATTCACATGGGTTTACATTATCGTAATCATAAAAAAACATAAGTGAAGTAACCTAATATAATCATTGTGCAATAAGTATATGTAAAATATACATAATACAATCACATACAAGGTTTATTCCATATTTATGTACTAACATTCACTAGCACATAAAATCTAATATTTAACTACAATTAACTTTAACATCATACCAAATCTAATAATATAAACACACAATTAGTCACTATTTAGGTTACAGAGATAAAATGTATTAAAAAAATGTGATTAACAAAGATAGTCAAAAAACACACAAGGAAACTGGCATGGAGGTGAAAATGAGCGCTCTTTCAGAATTTGAATTAGCTGGTTCACAGGCAGGCGGGAAACTAGTTGGGGAGAATCTGGCAGGAGGTACAGACCCTGGAGGACCTGTATGGGGTGTTGAAAAGAATGTTGGGTTAGAATCATTTGCTGATGTGGATAATGGAAAGTATTTGTTCGTATCTGATCCTTTTTGTGGGGTCTGTGTCCCCCCATTAGATCATGTGGTGGGGCAAGATCTTGAAAAGGAGAAAGATAATGTTGTTTCTAACAAGGAAAAGTCCTTAGAAGGGATGAAGGTAGGGTTCTCAAAATGAAGGACTTGGTCATCTCTGTTTGGCAAGAAACCTACTGGAAAATCTCTTTTCCCACCGGTGACTGCTAAGTCTTGTTGGGATAAAGGTGAGTTTTAAGTTTGTATTCTAGATCCTTTAGTCAATTTTTATGTGTCTTCCATGGGTTTCACCCTAGTGGGCAAATTTTTAGGAGCAAGACCAGATCTAGAATCTCTTAGAAAAATGGTTAAAAGGAATTGGGTTATTCATGGAGAGGTAGATATTACACCAATGTCGAATGGTTTCTTGTTGTTTATCTTCAACTGTAAGGAAGACATGAATATGGTTCTTAGTGGAGGATCGTGGTCTTTTGGTAAATGCTCTCTCACTATTAAAAAATTGGAGCCTAACATGGATCTCTCAAATTCTTTTTTCTTAACCACTCCCATTTGGGATAGACTTCCTAGTCTCCCTTTGGAATTTTGGCATGAGGACATTTTTAAAGGTATTGCCAGTTCTTTTGGTGAACTTGTGGCATTGGATAATTCTACAGCCTCTAGAACCAAACTTCAAAGTGCTAGACTTTATGTTAAAGTGGCAGACCTAAATCATCTCCTAGAAAAGGTGGAACTAATATCCAAGCTCAGTAAAAAAACTCAAGAATTTTTTTTTGAAGATTTGCCTAACTCTTTCTATGCTTGTAAGAAATAGGGGCATCTAGTTAAAAATTGTCCCTCCAAAAGTAAAAATCATCCTAGTAGTGTTTTGGATGGGAAAAAGACCAAGGTCCAGTAAAAGAAAGTATGGAAACCCAAAGAAGATCATTGCCAAGAACAAAAGAATAATGCAGATTTTAAAGCTCCACATGCTGAGGCGGATAAAGAGCCTTTTTTTGAAGATTCTAATACTCTACTTGCTGAGGCAGATAAAGAGCTTTCTTTTGAGAAAGTAAACTCTGAGAAAGAAGGACATGGTTTACAATCAGAGACCTAAACAAAGAATAGAGGATCTGATAGATATATCAAAATAAATCATTATCTATCAAAGGATAGAGGATCGATGAAGAGATGTAGATGACAAAATTGTGCTAGAGGAACGTGAATTCTTGGCTAAAGTTGGAAATAAATTAGAGGAAGATCTTATTTTTTCTCAGTCTAGGGAGATCCAGGTGTTATCTCAGGCTGATAATGACTTTCCTTTGGATGAGCTTCCTCCCCTAGAAGTTGTGAAAGATAATGGAAAAAACTCAAAGCACAAACTAAACCAAAGAAAAAGGGCTGAAAAAAAGATCAATACTAAGGGGGTATAAACTAGAAGCAGCAAAATAGATCAACAAACTAAGGTGAAACCTCTTGCTTCTACTCTGAATAAATATGGAAAAATAGCTGAACAACATTCTAAGGTGAAATTGGATGTTGGTTCTCTGAACAAACTTGGAAGAAGATCCACTAAGAAAATCAGAGAGTTAGAAAGTATGCAAAATATTACTGATGGTAAGCAGGCAACTATTCTGGATTTTACCCCTAAAAAATAGATATGAAAATCATTACTTGGAATATTAGGGGGCTGAATAGTATTCATAAACTAGATATTGTTAGGAATTTTGTTAGAGAAAAAAATCCTAATTTTCTCTTGCTACAAGAAACTAAGATGAATAAAGAGAAAGTGAAACAGATTAAAGATTTCAAAAATTATTCTATAAATGCCAGTAGTTCAAAAGGTGCATCAGGGGGAACTCTAATGTTATGGAAGAAGAATTATTCTGGAACTATTATGATTGCTAGTAAATATCTTATGATAGCCAAAATTACTAGTGTTGACCAGAAGGAGGGTTGGTATATTGTGAATATTTATGCTCCCAACATTAAGCACCTAAGGAAAAAGGTCTGGGAGTCTGTTTCCAATTTTAAAAGTAAGGACTATTCTGGATGATGGATTATAATGGGAGACTTCAATGTGCCTCTCTATGATCATGAGAAAATGGGAGGTACTGCTACCCAGCTGGAAGGGAGATTGGATTTACTGGAGTTTATAAATAAAGAGGGTTTAATGGATATGGACCTCCATGGAATTTAGTTTACTTGGAGTAACAAGAGAGTTGGTAATGAATGTATTCAGGCTAGGCTTGATTGTGCTCTTATGTCTCCTGATTGGACTAAAGAATTCATTTACATGTTGGAAGCCTACTAGAAAATAGGATCGAATCATTTTACCCTCATTTTCATTGCTACAAAGATTAATCTTAAGAAGAATTTTCCTTTTAGATTTGAAAATATGTGGATGCAACACCCATAGTTTGAAAGTAAATTGGAATAATGGTGGAGTATTGATATTGAAGGCACGACCCTCTTTAGAGTTGCTTCTAAGCTCAAAAATGTTAAAAGGGAAGTTAAAATATGGAATACGAACAGCTTTGGGAATATCTTTGAGAACAAAAATGCTATTAAGGAGGATATTCTAAAAACACAGGAAAAAATTCAGAAGGAAGGATATACTCTTGACCTCCTCATTAAAGAAAATGAAAAGTTGGCTCAATATCATGACATCATCACTAAAGAAGAAATCTACTAGAGAAAAAGATCAAGGTTGTTATGGTTGAGTGAAGGAGATAAAAACACAAAAAATTTCCATCTATCCACTCTTAAGCATAGATCCAAAATTCACATATCACACCTAAAAAAGGGAGACTTGAAGATTATAGAGGATAAGGCCATCATGGATGAAATGGTGACTTTTTTCTCTTCTCTAATGAAGGCTAATCCTAACATCAGTTTGGATAGTTAGGCTGAAATCCTTAGAGTGATTCCTCCTCTGGTTTCGAAGGAACAAAATAAAATGTTAACCTCAATTCCTAAGGATGATGAAATTTTCAAAGCTGTTTGTTCTCTGGGAGGAGATAAAGCTCCTAGTCCTAATGGATTCCCCATGTTTTTCTTCCAAAAACTTTGGAAATTTGTTGGTAAAGATGTATGTGATGCTGTGAAGGAATTCTATGGAGCTAAATAGATGCTTAAGGAATTCAATTCCACATTTTTGTGCCTGATACCTAAGAAAACTGGTGTTGATTCTCCTGATCAGTTTAGACCAATAAGCCTTTATGATTCTTTTTATAAAATTATTTCCAAATTTTTTACTTCTAGACTTATCCAAGTGATTCCTTTGATTATTGCTGATCAACAAAATGGCTTCATCCCAAGTAGACAAATCTTTAACTCTATTATCTCTAATCATGAGAATATTCACTCCTTGTCTTGTTCTAACAATCAGGAGTTCATTATGAAAGTTGACATTGCTAAGGCCTATGACGGAGTTGATTGGTCACTTCTCTCAAACATTCTATTATCTTTTTGCTTTGACCAAAAGGCTATTGGTCTTATTCATCAATTGATTTCTACCTCCTCTATTGTTGTTCTGGTCAATGGAAGCTCATCTCATTTCTTTTATCCCTCTCGAGGATTGAGACAAGGTGATCCTTTATCCCCCATCCTTTTTGTTATTATGGTTGATTGCTTGGGGAGATATATTGGGGACTTGGTCCATAGAGGTTTCTTTAAGGAATTACAACCTTCTTCCCATCCTCTAATTTGTTCTCATGGACAATTTATTGATGACACCATCTTTATGGGCAAGGCTGAAGTCAAGGAAGCCATAAATTTGAAGTAAGCTATTAACCTATATTCTTCTGCCTCTAGTCAATTGGTTAGCTAGAATAAAAGTGATGTGTTCTTTATCAACACCCCTATCTAGAGACAAAATAAAATTGCTAAAATCCTTGGATGTTCTATAGGATCTCTCCCCTCTTCTTACTTGGGTCTTCCTCTTGGCCTGAAGGTCCCTGATGCCTTCTAGGAAGATCTTATTAACAAATTTAGCAAGAAACTTATGGGATGGAAAGGAAATCTTTTAAGCTAGGCAGGTAAGCTAACTCTTCTCAAAGCTTGTCTTTAAAGCATACCTACTTATGCTTTAAGTCTCTTTAGAATTCCTATTAAATTTGCTAAGTCTATTGAAAAAATTTAAAGAAATTTTCTATGGACTGGTGCTGAGGAAGAAAGAAGAATGACTTTAATTGCTTGGGATCATGTTTGCAAACCTCTCAGTGAAGGAGGATTGAGAATCAAGAAAATCAAAAGTATGAACAAAGCTCTTTTAGCCAAACTAGGTTGGAGAGTTTACCATGATAACAAAGAGTGGAGTACCATATGGAAACATAATTACCTCTTCAATGCTAAATCCCTTCCTGATTTCTTCTCTTCTCCTGATGTTATTCATCCTTCTTCCATATAGGGGGTTGTTCAGGGGACCAAGAAAACTCTAGGAAAAGGATGTTCTTGGAAAATTAGTAATGGGCTTAAGGTGAAATTTTGGGATGATGTCTAGTTAAAGGATCATCCCTTGATTGGAGATTTTCATGATAAGGATTTAGTTGACTGATGCAATCAGAGATATAGCATATTAGTTAGTCATTATTGGCAGAATAATTCTTGGGTGAATTTAACAGATGTTGATCAAGGCTTCAGTAACATCCAATTATCTCTCAATGCTGTCTCTCTTTATCCTTATCTTGAGGATGAGATTATTTGGCATGTTGACCCTAGCGGCCAATTTAATGTCTCTACTATTTTCGCTTCAAAGGAAAAGGGTAATCAACCTTTTTGGTCTCATGCCTAGATTAAGGGGCTCATCCCCAAAATTAATATCTTCTTTTGAACTCTGCTTCAAAATAAAATTTTGACCATTGACAATTTGCAAAAAAGAGGTATAAATGTGGTTAATAGGTGTATTTTATGCAAAAATAGACTTGAAGATAGTGACCATATGTTTTTGAATTGCTCTTACACCCAGCAAATTTGGACTGAGATTCTTAGTTTTTGGGGTATAATATGGGTCCATCAAAACAATGTGGAACTCTCTTTTAAAAGCTGGTGCTGCCCCTTTAAGGATCCTGATGCTCATTTTCTTTGAAAACTAACTCTCCCTCATCTCTGGTCAGGTATCTAGAAAGAAAGAAACAATAGAATATTCAATTGTAAATAATTTCCAGGATGGGTGCTTCATCAGAATATCATTAGAGCCATCAAGGAGAACTTTAAATCCTAGAGGGATTCTGATAAAATCTTCTAATTTGATAACCCTTTACGATCTGAAGGGTCTAATTTGAAAACTGATAATCCAAGATCGATCATAAAATGGTATGTTCCTCCTAATGGATGGATCAAAGGGAACTTTGATGGACCAACTAAGGGAAATTTGGGAAGAGTGGGATGTGGAGGGGTCTTGAGAGATCATGTGGGAAATGTAATTGATGCTGTCATTATCCCAATTGGTAATTTGAATAGCCATATTGCTGAAGCTACTATAGCCCTCTACACTATTAAATTAGTTGTTGATTTGGGGTATTCCAAATTATGGTTAGAATGTGATTCTTTGAATATTATTAACACCCTAAATAATAAAAATTCAATCTCATGGTCTATTGAGGCTACGGTTATGGAAATCAAAGCCATAATTCAAATTTTTTAAAAAGTGGCCATATCCCATACATATCGAGAGGCCAATGGGGTCACTAACTGGATAGCCAATCATGCAGTTCAAATGGGGCATAAGGTGAGGTGGCTTGATGAATTAAATAAGCACATTGATCTTAAAGTGCTTATTAATTATGATGCCATTCATTCTAAAGTGGGAAAGATTTGCTTGGATTAGCAATTTAATGATTTGGTGGAGTGGCGTTATGGCTGATAGATTACCTTCCCTAAGGAGGTACATTCATGAGAATGTAATGTGGTCACTACATGTGTCATCACAAAGGCAAACTCTATTTCAAGTAACAAATAATTGGTTCCATTTCAAACTTTCTACCTTCTGTGTTTGGGTGCTTCTAGTTTTTCATTTGCTTTGCAATATGAGGGGTGAACCGCGGAAGCAAGAGCCCAAAAAATGTGATGACTGGAAGGCTAGATAGGACGTATGGAAGATTATATAGAAAGGGAAGGTGGTCAATTATCTAGAGCATTTGCATGGCTTTAAGCCCCATGTCACTACCACCTTCTTTAAAAATTGGGTTGATGACATAGTTACTCTCCATGAAGTCACTGTGAAGCTTACTAAGGACTTCATTACTGAGGTCACGGGGCTTCCCATGGGTGGTATTAAGTTCTCAAAATAGACCAGTATCTCCAATGTGGCCTACAAAAAATTTCCAAAGATGGATGCAGAGGAGAAGCAACTGGAAAAGAATGGAGGCTTCTTTGATGTGGAACAGATAAAAGGAATTTGGTGAGATGTGCTATGTTGTATCCATGAGTAATTTATCCTTGATGGTAGGAATAAAAGAGTTCACAAATTTCATTTTGTTTTTCTCAACCACTTTAGGCACAAGGATATAATTTCTTTCCCCTTTTATCTACGTTTTTTGTTGCTTCAAAGCTTGTATGCCTATAGGAAGAAGGGGTCTCACCCCATTTTACATGAAGGTCTGATACTTATTATAGAAGGTTTTTTTTAAAATAAATCCATAGATTTGACTCCTTATTTTGACAAACATAAGGGTTCTCAGTCCAAAAAGTGTAAGAAGGATGAGAATATTAAAGGGATAGAAAAGGTAAAACCAAAACCCTCTAGTTCTCAAAAATAAATTGTAGAAGAGGATTTTGAGTCGAAGAGTACTAAAAGCTCTGAGAAGGATGTCTTAAAGGAAGAGGAAGGGATGGATGTTGGGGGTTTAGCTCCAATTTGGATGGATATCTAGAAACTAAAGGAAAATTTGAGAAAGGGAATG
The DNA here is from genome assembly GCA_037957365.1 of Torreya grandis. NCBI lineage: Eukaryota > Viridiplantae > Streptophyta > Pinopsida > Cupressales > Taxaceae > Torreya > Torreya grandis. The sequence continues at coordinate 526,923 of JARHVA010006683.1, read as the reverse complement.
AAGAGGATACAACTGAGGGAAACTCAGAATAGAGCAATTCTGACAATGAGGGTAATCAGATTGTGTCTAGGGGAGGTGTTAAATACAAATATATCTTAACGGATGAACTATTTTCTATGAGAGAGGAAGATCACATGGTTTTGGCTTCTACTCCTGATATGGATTCTGGGGGACAAGAAAAGGAGGACCCTGTTAAGCATGAAGACCCTGTTGAGACTAGAGAGGAGGAACTGATGGATAGGGAGGAATAAATTGAAAAGGTTGATTACCCTCCACACGAGATTGTAGAAGACATTTGTGACTCTCTTCAGAGGGAAACCAAGCTTTCCTTCCTACATTCTACCAAGTTCAAGGCTGACTCTATTCTCCAAGTTGATTCTTGGATCTATAATGAAATAATGGGGCTGAAGAAGAAAGTGGAAACAATGCAACACAATCAGGATGTTGATCAAACCATAATCAACCACTTGGAGGTGAAAATGAGAGATATCCCAAAAAAACTTAAAGATTATGAGCATAATCTTAGAATGCTCATCAAGGAAAGTAGAACAAAGATGGAGCAGGTAACATCAAACATCTGTGCTACTGCAGCTAGCCTTGGTAAAAGAGCAAATGAAGAAACAATATCCTTGGAGGGTCCAAGTAAGAGGACAAGGTAGAGTTCAAGGAAGAAAGCCTTGCAAGATGCTACTAATTTGGCTGTTAACTCCATCTAGGATACTGCTATGATTGGGAAGGAGGCTGTTAAGATGATTATGGAATTGCAATAGATGCCTAGGGTCTTCTTTGTTGGTTTTGTTCCTGTTCAGGTCCTTCTTGCTGGTTGTTGTAATTGGTTCTTGTTTTTGGTCCTGTTTCTTGGTTCTTGGTCTAAAACTTTATTTGAGGTTCCAGGTCCTTGTAAAACCTGGGTACTTTTATTGGACTATGTTTGTGGTTTCAGGTCCCTATAAAACTTGATTTTGATGCTGCTCTTCAGTAGGTTTCAGGACTGATTTTCCTAGTGGTGGTTAATGTTTTATCTTTTTTGATTCTATTATAGGGTTTTGGGGTCCCTTCAAAACTTGATTTTAACGTAATCTAAAACAATATAAACACATAATGCATACACATATAAAATATAATGTGGTGTATGCATGGGTTTTATCAGTTTATATATTGTCCTTCACCATCTCCATCTACATTACCTTATTTGATGATGGTCTCCCTCCATCATGCTCTAAAGGATGAACACTCCTATATACAACTCATGATAAGAAGGTAGTTATCTTGATACATCATATATATATATATATATATATATATATATATATATATTTATATATATATAAAACAATGTTGTAACAACAAATGTATCATAATCATTATGTACAAAATTCACATTATCTATTTCATAATAATTAAATCATGAAATCCAAGTAACATAAAATTTTACCATACTATCATATGACTTTTAATTTATTTAAAAGGTAATAAATCAATTTAACAACCATAATAATCCATGGATAATTAGGTAAATCAACTTAGCAATAAATAAGGATGTAACAAAATGTACCATCTAGTTTTTTGGCCCAAGAAGTACAATAAATGAAAGATGTGATTTATTCTATACAAATTGGGAAGTATACCAAGAAATTCAAATTAGATGACATGTGTTATTACCCATTCAACATAGAGAATATTTAGATACCATTTCCTCCAAGTTATGAACCACCAAAATTTGACAAGTACAAGGGTAAAGGAGACCTTAAATCCTATCTAACAGAAATCTTTGTCACTTGCCAACTAATGGATTATAGTGACATTTATGTACTCCTTTTATTTCCTCAAAGTATAGATGGACATGAGTTGGATTGGTTCCTCAAGTCACCAAAAAAATTAGTATCTAATTTTTATGACCTCTTAGACAAGTTTGTGTAGCATTTATCCTACAATCTCAAACATTAAATTTCATTAGTAGATGTAACTCAGGCCAAATAAAAAATTAATGAAATATTTGTAGCCTACCTACAGAGGTGGAGACCGCTTATTAGTCACTTCACCCATAATTTACCACATAAATAATTGGTTTCTATATTTACTAAAAAAAATCATAGTGAGATATCTTATCATTTGGAGCCTCAATGTGTACACACATTCAAAGACATTATTTAAAAATAATTACATATTGAAAAGGCCCTTATTAATAATGGGATTATCAAGTTGACCTCCTTAAATTAGAATAAGATCCAAAACTAAGGCATAGGCCCAAGTCAGAACCCTAATCCAATCTAAGTGCAAGCATCTACACCCACTTAGGCTAATAATTATGAGAAACCCAAGAAATACCATCATAAAAAGAATGTTGTTGGTAATGGAGTAAATGAGTTATTCCAGGTACAAATGGTACTAAAACCATCCACTCAACCTATGTCAAAAATGTAACTTATTCCTCATTAGCAGCCTATTTGGTAAGCAAAACCTATGCTATAACCTAGACCAGTTCCTTAAATATAGTAACCACCACCATTGAAAACCCCTCCTCTAATAATAAATCCCACTCCTAGAGTCTTCAAAAACCTTGGTGAGCCCATTGAACTAGTGTTTCAAAAACTATCCATAGTCAATATGATTAGTTGGCCACTTCAAAAACACTATCCTGAGGATATACCACATCCAAACTAGTACAAAGAGCATGAATTCTATGAATGCCATCATGTTCATTGACAATCTATACATTTTTGTGTGTAGTTGAAGCACCTTATTGAAAATATTTTGGAAAATGGGGAAATCTATCTAGATAATAGAGCATCTACCTCCAATCACATGGGTATCTAACAAAATCCTTTCCCACAACATAGTGATTTTAATAAAAAACAATAATAGTTTCAACAATAATTATGATAACATAATTAGAAATAAAAACATTAATCTAATGGGAGGAACCAAGGCCAAAATGATCCCATTAACCAATAAACTTACCACATAATTACACATGATTATAGTAAATTTTTAGGTCATATTTTGGGTGGGAATGTTACTATCATTACCATAAATCCTAGACCGAGTACCAATAGATTGGGACCATTACTTAACAATACTAATAAACTTACCTATACCAATAATCCTTCCTTGACCTATGATCACATCTAAGCGTAATAACAAACAAGGATTACCATTTCAAGACCATATGTTTATAACTCTTCATTGCCCCATGACCACAACCTAGCACATCGATAATCAAGAATTATCCTCCCTAACCCATCACCATTATTTTCTAGTAGTAATGGCCCTGTATCCAATTTGGATTGTGAAGTCATAAATTGGTGGTCTAAGATTACCATACCAGGTCAACAACCTCCTACCAATGAATTGGTTCAATCTACTATGTTGGCTAGGAACAAACCATTTACCACTATTAAGGAAAAGACATATGACATTATGGAATAAATCCAAAAGACATACACACAAATATCCATTATATATTTGTTGCATACATCTACTATCCACAAAAATGATGTAGAAGAAGCAACTAAAAAACTCAGCTTTGCTCTTTTTTTGTTTCAACTTATTCTTACTTAAAAAAAAAACATATAAGCAAACTCATGCTTAATGCAAGGTTCAGGGTTTCTCTATTTATATAAGGTTTTTAGGATCATTCTTATGCTCATTCTAGTCCTTTTTAATTCCTTAACCAACTGATAAAACCTCTCAATACACCTATTTAAACACACACACCTTATTCTACTTTGATTGAAAATTTTGTAGACTTTTTTAGGCCTTTTCCAATGGTATAAACCAGTATGGATTGGTCTTGAGAAACTAATGATATTTTATATCAACCTCTATCTTGTTCTTCATCTCCAAAAGTTCTATTGGAAAGAATATACTGATAATGTGTTCTAAGTTATGTATGACATTGTCATTGATGTCATTAAAGTGAAATTGATGTCATATTGAGTTGTGTTTATTGTTCTTGAGGTTGAGTTCATGAGCTATATACTTGAGAGACCTAGTGATAAGGCATAGGCTTGGTAGCATGTTGAGGTGAGTAGTATAAGGATTATGATAATAATATTGGTAGTGTGTGAGCATGGTATGAGGATATATAACATTATTATAAGTTTTTAAGAATAATACAAGAGGTTTGGAGGTGTGTTTAAGGTCTAAGTCTGACTAGCAGTTTAAGGCCTAAAGTGTAAAGAGACTTTGTATGGCCTAATGAGGGGTCAATTTTAGTTTCTAAGGTACCATATATCATTATATCATTTTCATAGGTGTTAAAGGTTATGTCAAGTGATTTGATCAATTTTGAGGTCAAATTCTAAAGGAAAAAGTATGAAATGTGGTTTTGAGGTTTTATGTGTGCACAATATGAGGTATTACAGACCCAAGAAAGAATTTATTATGCTCATTATCATGTTAAACATTTGCATGAGGATCCAAGTATTTAATAGTAGTTTGGTAAGGGCCCTAGCTTAAAGTAACTAGAATTTTTTTTTGGGTTGAGTGCCTAAGCTTTATGAATGATTGTTAAGAATGGAAGACAATCTAAACCCTCTCTGGAACCCTAATAGTTACCCGATATGGAAGGTATGATTAAAAATTGATTATAATGGTTTGGTTGATATATTATGATTATTTGAGGTTTTATTCAACTCTATTAGGTACCTCTAGGTGGCATTGGTCTATCATAAGAGTGAGTGTAAGCTATATGAAACCCCTTATTTCTCATATTTTTGATGTAGCAAGTAGGGTTGACTAGGTCTAATCATGAAAATGATTGGAGAATTTTGTGTATTTATGATCATTTAAGTTTTTATAATGTTACAAATTTTAAATATGCTAAACTAGTCATGGAAGTTGTCCTATCACTAAAAAGGCCTAGAGAGAAAGACAATAAAAAAACTAAGCAAAAGTGAGAATGAGATTAGGGATGGTTGTATTATATTAGGGATGGAAAAAATGCATGGGGTTATTTTTAAATACCTATAAAATATATCAATAATGGAGATAAGTTTTTAATAATATTTTGTATGGCATAATATTGATCTTAAAGTGAAATATCTAACACAGTGAGGTCCGTGTATAGTGAAGACATGAGATTGGTCTATAAGACTAATATTGATAGTTAAAATTGTAATATATTTTTGAAATATGTAATAATTATTCTTAAGGATCATATAAACCCATTTATATATCATAAAAGTGTTCACATAGGTGTTCTATGTCTTGGTTTCCATAACTATGTTTTGGAGCATTCAGGTAGTTTTCTATGTGTTAGTGAGAATGATGTTCCTGAGTCATTATGAATAGAGTTGAAGAATACAATTCAAATTAATTTTTTTATATAGGTGTAATAGTTTAGTTTTAATTTATTTTTATTCATGATAAACTCCTATGAAGGTGTGAAAATTCAAAGGTTCTTGACTGGGTTTTGAAGCCTATTTACATTTCTGAGTGAGCATATGGAAGTGGTTTGTTTTAGGTATTTTTCCCTATATGGTAAAGTATAATGGGAATTATTATGAATATAAGGTCATGGAGGTTATATATATGTGATTTATTTTATGTGTCAAATTTGAGTGTATATTTCAGATATTCAAATTAGACTTTATGGTATTGAGAAGGGCTAATTGTGAGTAGGCCTAATGGTGTGGTTCAAGGAGTGAAATGAGATAAATGGTTTTGGGTACTTGATATTAGATTATGAGGGATATAATTAAACTATGTTTGAATTTTTTAATCCATTTATATAGGCTCAAAGTGTTCCAAGGTGGTTAAGGTGAAGCGTGTGCTTTGAGAAGGCCTATTTGCATTAGGTCTCTATTAGGCCCAATGGTGGTTTTGGTCTTTATGATTGGTGATCGACATATGTAGTGGTTGTTTAAAATTTTAATTTTTTTTTGATATATTATAAGGGTGACAAAATTATGGATAAGTTTCTGTCCTAACAAGATAGGTGAGAGCAAGAGTCAAGTATAAAAAGGTCTAATAGACCTAATTTGACTAGTTAGAATATTAAGGATATGAACAAATGAAATAGAGGTTTGGAAATGAGGTAGAGGTATTTAATAAAATAAAATAAGTGTGTTTAATATGGCATGAATTCCTAATTTTTTTTCTATATATAATGAGTGACGTTATATGATCTAAATCTGCCTAGAAGAGGGCTAGTTGAGTGAAGAGGTCTAATAGGCTATTTGAAAAAGATAAAAGAGTGTGAAGAAGAAAAGAAGGTGATAATCATAATTTTAAAGAGAAATAGGTGTAAAAATGTGATTAAAGGTTACATGTGGCTGATTTTGGGCTGAGTTACTCAAGGGGTTGGTGCCTCCTTACAAGTTCGTACTTACTAAAGGACTAGTTGAGTTGGTGCTTGACTAGTGTGGGGTTGGTGCTCCTTATGGGGTTGGTGCCTCACTATACATTGATATATTGATTACAGGATTTTATTCCAAGATATGTTTTAGTTGGTTTTATTTCACATGAGGTTTTTTAATTTAGCTATTATGTTCTTGTCTTATCTTCCTGATTCATGCTCATATGAATGATTGATTATGCATTATTATATCTTTATGTTATTTTGAATGATAAGTGGAATTGAAAGAAAATTTTGTACACTGATTCACACCCTAATCTTACTGGTTGTGTTTTTTATAATTAGTATCAAATCAAGGTTACTTGTGTATTCCTAAGAATCTAAGGGAGATATTTGAAGCATAGAATCATATGGAAGAATACACCCAACCTAGAATGAAAGTAAATTCTTTAGAGGCACAAGTAGAGCAAGATGCAACCAAGATGAAGACATATCAAGAATTTGAGGAGAATAATTGAAATTTTAACAATATGTTGAATAGTAAAAGATCTGATTATGATAAAATAGGTCTTAGTTTTAAAAAGGACCAAAAGGAGTTCAAGGAGAGTTAGTTTCCAAAAGTCCATGATTTATCAAGGAGTGATAATGCTGTTAGAATAAAGACCCATGCAGAAGCAGTCAAGTTTGAAGTCAATCATCAACAATCCAAGAAGTTTTTTATTTCATAAAAGGATATCAAAGGTAGTAGTGTATAATTTAATCATCATCAAAAGATAAATGAGGTTTTATAGTCAAAGTATGTGGATTATTTCAATGGTTATTATTTCTCTTGTGGTCAATTTGTACATAGATTTGTTGATTATAGATGGAGAAATAGAACCATGTGTTATAACTACAACCAAAGAAGACATATTAAAGAGATTGTAAGATAAGACCTATAAGGAAGACCAGTCAAGTTAAGAAGATATGTAGTCATTATACTAAATAATGGATCAAGAAAGTAGACCATATGGGTAAGATTAAGGAGAAACAAGAATATAGAGGATAATAATCTATGATAGCTCAAAGTGCCTTTCAGACTTAGAATGAATTTTTTAAGTGGTACATAGAAAATAATTATTCAAGTCACATGATAGGGGATAATATAAAATTCATCACTTTGAATAAAAATTCCATAGGATCAGTGAGGTTTGGAGATAACACATATGTTAATATAGTTTGCAAAGGTTCCTTGAGCTTGGATAATGGTTGGACCAAGATAAAAAATATATTGTATGTAGGTGGATTGAAACACAACTTATTAAGTGTAAGTTAAATGTGTACCCAAGGACATACACTAAATTTTCATGATAAATGATGTGAGATAAGAAAACAAAAATTAGGGAGGTTGATTGCCAAAGCCAAGAGAACTAAGAACAATCTATATGTATTGAATGAGATCACAAAAGAGAAGTGATTTATGATAAAGTTATATGAAATTTGGATATGTAATATAAGGTTAGGTCATTTTAAATTTGACAATTTGGTCAAGATTATCTCCAAGGGATCCATGAAGAACATGCCCAAAATTTTGAAACCTACAAATACTCTTTGCAAGGCATGTCAACATGGTAAGCAGACTAAGAGGAGATTCAAATCTAAAGAATACTCTAATACTAGACCTTTAGAACTAATTCATGCTAATCTATGTGGTATTATAAGGATTCAAAGCGTTCAAGGTTAAAGCTACTTCATGTTGCTTATATATTACTTTAAAAGAATGACTTGGGTAGCATTCTTGAAAGAGAAGTTAGAATCTCTAGGTAAGTTCAAAACTTTCAAGGATTTGGTTGAAAATGAGATGAATGTTAAGATCAAGTGTCTTAGGTTTGAAAAATGAGGATATTTTTGTTCAAATGAGTTTGATGAGTTTTGTGAGGTAAATTGAATAATAAGTTATTTCTTAGTTGGTATAACACCTTGATAGAATGGGTGGTTGAAAGAGAGAACAAAAATATTCAAGAAATGGTAAGGACTATGTTGAATGAGTCAACATTATCTGATGGCTACTTGAGAGAATATATGGGTACTATAGTTTACAATTTAAATAAAGGACATATTAGGATCAATGGTGATAAGAATCCATATAAATTGTGGAATGGTAGACCTTCTAGTGTTGAACATTTCAATTTTTAAAAGTAATTTTTATATCAAGAGAGATGATGAGGACTTAGGAAAGTTTGATTAAAGATCTGATGAAAGTATTTTCTTGGGATATTCATTAGTTCATACTACTTATAGATGTTAAAACAAGAGATTACACAATATAGTAAAGAACACAAATGTGAAGATTGATGAGATAAAGAAATCATATTCATGGTCAAATAATGTTGAAGGAGTAATAAATATAGATGAGGATGAAGGATGAACTGAGGAGATAAAGGAATCAAAAGGTCCTTCTAGGTATAATCAAAAGGATCATCCTAAATCTCAGAGCATTAAAAATAAAATTGCAGGCATTAAAACAATAAGAAGAATGGTGAATAATGTTAATCAAGAAGATAATACCTTACTATATAAATTTGAACCTAAAAGCTATGTAGAATCAAGTGAAGATAGGTTTTGGAGAGATTCCATGAATGAAGAGTTAAATCAAACTGAGAAGAATGAGACTTGGGTATTGGTACCTAGACCTAAAGATTAAAATGTCATTGGTAAAAAATGGTTATTTAAAAACAAGTTGAATGACAATGGAAAAGTCATCAAAAATAAGGATAGACTAGTATGCAAGGGATATGCTCAAGTATAAGGAGTAGACTTTGAGGAAACCTTTGCTATGGTAGCAATATTAGAGGTTATTAGGTTATTTATTGCCTATGTAGGATTCAAAGGCTTTAAGATATACTAGATGAATGTCAATTTTGCTTTCCTAAATGGGAACTTGGATGAAGAAGTATAAATTAAGCAAATTAAAGGTTTCTTATTGACTGATAACAAGAACTATGTCTTTAGGTTGAATAAGTCTCTCTATGGTCTAAAACAAGCTCCTAAACCTTGGTATGATAGACTAGACAAGTATATTTTAGACCAAGGTTTCAAGAGAGGAGTTACAGATAGTAACTTGTATATCAAAACTAAAAATTACCATCCATTCATAGTAGTGGTCTATGTGGATGATATTATCTTTGGTAAAAAAATGAGAACATGACCAAGGGCTTTTTAGAGGTGATGAATTTAGAATTTAAAATGTCTATGCTTAGAGAACTATCCTTCTTTAATGGACTTCAAATCAGTCAATATAAAAAAGGAATGTTTATTTCATAGGCTAATTATATAAAAGAGATTTTTAAGAAGTTTTATATGGAAGATTGCAAGGATGTCATTACACCTATGGTTACAAGATGTAAGCTAATTAAGGAGGTTGAATATTTAAGAGCCTATCAATAAAAATATAGATCAATGATTGGTAATTTGTTGTATACTACTACCTATAGACCTAACATCATGCAAGTAGTAGGCCTTATGGGAATATTTGAATAAAATCCTAAGGAAATTCATATACAATTAGTCAAGGGGATACTTAGGTATCTCAATGGAATTATGGAGTATATATTGTGGTAACCAAGGAGAAAGAAGTTTGATCTAGTAGCCTATACAAATGCAGATTAGCCTGGGAGTCTAGATGATAGAAAGAACACTAGTGGAGAAGCCTTCTTCTTAAGTGAGTGTCTAGTATCATAGATAAGCAAGAAGCAACCATTAGTGGATTTATATAATTTTAAGGTTGAGTACATTGCATTATCTTGATGTTGCACTCAGGTGAAGTGGATGAGACAAACCTTAAAAGAATACAAGGTGGAGTTTGATGGCCCTAGTCCTATGTTTGTGATAATACTAGTGCTATAAGTGTTCAAAATAATTATATAATTAATTAAAGGACCAATAAAATTCCTATAAACTATAATTTATTAATATAATAGGTAAGTAAACAAATTATTAAGCTTGAATTTGTGTCTACCAAGGATCAGATTGAAAATATCTTGACTAAGCCTCTTCTAAAGGCTACTTTTGAACATTTAATATATGAATTAGGTGTGATTACTTATCATATAAGTCACTAATAAATTAAAGTTATTAGTGGGAGATAATAAGGAGGTTATTTATCTCAAACAATAGGAATAAGTGCACAAGTTGTGAGGTCAAAGGGGGAGTCATATCAATTTATCAAGGAGATGATGTTTGAGGCATGCAGTGAGATAGGGGAGATTGTTGATATGATATTTAATTATTATCTATTGATTATTTTTAGGTATTGATTTATTATTAATTTCAAAGGGGGAGATTGACCTATATGGGGGAGATGTATCCCAATAAGAGAAGCTTCTTTGAATGATTACCATTAATGAATGGTTTTCATCAATGACAAAGGGTGAGATTGTTGAGAATGTGTTATAAGGTATGTGTGGAGTTGTCACTAATGTAATTAAAGTGTAATTTATGTCATTTTGAGTCATATTTATTATTATTTAGGTTGAGTTCATGATCCATGTACTTGAGAGACCTAGTGAGAAGGCATAGGCTTAGTAGCATGCTGAGGTGAGCAATCTAAGGCTTATGAGAAGAATATTGGTAGTTTTTGATAATGATATGAGGTTATATTAAATAATTATTAGGTTTTTATAATATTAAAATAGGATTCAAGGTGTGTTCAAGGTCTAAGTGTGACTAGGAGTTCAAGGCCTAATGTGCAAAGAGACCTAGTGTGGACTAATGAGGGGTCAAGTTTAGTTTTCAAGGTGATAAATATCATGATAGAATTTTTATAGGTGTGATAGGTTTTATCAAGTGTGTTTACAAATTATAAGGTCAAAGTTTTAAGGAAAAATCATGAAATGTGGTTTTGAGGTTTTTTATGTGCATAAAACAAGGTACTACAAACCTGAGAATGATTTTGTTATGCTCATTGGTACGTGAAAAATTTGCATGAGGACCCAAGTAGTTAATTTTAATTGGGTAAGGATAATATATTTAAGTTCTTGGCTTTTTTTTTGGTTGAGGGCTTAAGCTTTATGATTTATTGTTAAGAATGGAAGACAATCTAAACCCTCTCTAAAACCCTAATAGTGACCTAATATGGAAGATATGATTAAAAACGTGATTATAATGGTTTTTTTAACCTATTATTATGATTATAGGTTATATTTAACTCTACCAAGTACCTCCAAGTGGTATTGGTCTAACATAAGAATGAGTGGAAGCTATAGGAAACCCCTTATTTCTCATATTTTTAATGTAGTAAGTAGGGTTGACCAATTCAAAGCATGAAAATTATTGGAGGAAAATATGTAAGACTTGTATTTTATGATAATTTAAGTTTATTATAATTTTAGAAAATTCAAATATTCTAAACCGGTCAAGGAATTAGGCCTATCACTAAAAAGGACTAATGAGGAAGATAGTGAGAAAATTAGGCAGAACTAAGAATGAGATTAGGGATGGGTTAAAGTGGATTAGGTATGGATAAAAAAGAATGGGTTTAATTTTAAATACATATAAAACATATCAATAATGGAGATAAATTTTTAAGAAGCTTGTGTATGGTGAAAAGTTGATCTCAAAATGTCCTATCTAACATAATGAGGTCTGTGTAGGGTGAAGACATAAAATTGGTCTCTAAGACCAATATTGATATTGAACCTTTTAATATATATTTTTAATATATTATAAGTATGGTTAAGTATCATATAAACCCATTTTAATATTTTAAAAGTGTTTACATAGGTGTTTTAAGTCTTAGTTTCCATGATTGTGTTTTGGAACATTTAATGAATTTTATGTGTATTAGTGAGAATGATGTTCCTAAGTCATTATGCATAGAATTGAAGAAAAAAATCATATTAATTTTTAATATATGTCTCATAGATTAATTTTAATTTATTTTTATTCATGATAAACTCTTATGAAGGTGTGAAAATTCAAAGGTTCTTGATTGGGTTTTGAAGCCTATTTGCAGTTTTGAGTGAGCATATGGAAGTGGTCTGCTTGAGGTCTTTTGACCTATATGGTGAAGTATAATGGACATGAATATGAATATAATTTAATGGAGGTTATATAAATTTTATTTATTTACGTGGCTATGTGGAAAATTTGAGTGTATACTTCAGATATTCAAAGTAGACTTTCTGATAGTGAGAAGGGCTAATTGTGAGTAGGCCTAATGGTGTGGTTCAATGAGTGAAATGAGATAAATGGTGTTGGGGACCTAATTTTAAAATATAATTAGTATAATTAAAATTTTTTTGAACTTTTTAATATATTTATAGAGGCTCAAAGTATTCCAAGGTGGTCAAGGTGAAATGTGTGCTTTGAGAAGGCCTATTTGCATTGGGTCTCTATTAGGCCTAATGATGGTTTTGGTCCTTATGAGTGGTGACCGACATATGTAGTGGTTGTTTAAATTGTGAAATGTGTTTTTTGATATATTTAAATTTTTATCAAATCATGTATGTATTTGTGTCTAACCGAGATAAATGAGAGCAAGAGTCAAGTATAAAAAGAAGGTCTAATAGACCTAATTTGACTAGTTAGAATATTGAGGATATGAAAAAATGAAATAGAGTTTTAGAAATAAGGTATATGGATTTAATAACATAATATAGGTGTGTTTAATATGACATGAATTCATAATAGTGTTTTTATAGATAATGAGCAAGGTTATATGATCTAAATCTACCTAGAAGAGGGATAGTGAAGTGAAGGGGTCTAATAAGCTATTTGAGAAAGATAAAATAGTGTGAAGAAGAAAAGAAGGTGATAATAATTATTTTAGATATAAATAGGTGTCAAAATATGATCATAGGTTCTAGGATGCTGAGTTGGTGCTAAGTTATCTAGGGGGTTGGTGCCTCCTTACAAGTTGGTACTTGTTAAAGGACTAGTTGAGTTAGTGCTTGACTAGTGAGGGGTTGGTGCCTCACTAAATATTTATCTATTGATTATATAAATATATTAAAAGATGCTTTTTATTCCCCATGAGTATTTCCAACATAGTTCTTGTGTTCTTGTGTTATGTTCCTGCTTCATGCTCATATGAATGATTGATTATGCATTGATATATCTTTATGTTAGTTTGAATTATTAATAAATGATAAGTGGAATTTAAAGAAAATTTTGTACACTAATTCATCCCCATTTTAATTTGTGTGCATCTAATATACTCTACCCAAACATCACATTTTCAACTTCTTTTAGGGCTCTATCTAAGCCTTATTAGGCCTCTTTTACCCTATCCATACATAGTTCTCTATAAATGTATGTCTCCATACTGAATTGATTAAAAACCTTAAAAAATATTTAATATACATTCCATACTGGAAAATCACAATTTTTTATAAATTTTTATTGATGGAAACACTTGTAAGTTGAGCTGTCATCTTAAAACCCTAGTTAAGGGTTAATACAGTCTGTAATGACTTGAGAAGGAGAAGTTTAAATTTTTTTGAGACAAAAAAAGTTTAAAATATATGTGATTCTTGGATTATTTTTTATAACCATACACACCTTATGGAATCAATAATAACCCTAATTAACACATTTGCTATTTCAATGCTCTATGTTTGACTATGAGTTCTTTCACTAATATCTTAAAGACTGCATTATCTTTTTAACAAATTAATATGGAAAAATTAAATTAAACACATAAAATAAATTAAATAACATGTAATTAACTTCCAAATACATGAGGATCAACAAATAATTATCTTTATTGATTCCTTTTTCTATTATTCTTTGTTACACAATTACCTCAATGTTTATGCATAAAAATATAAAATCTACCATTAGTTTGGTATTCAAAATTATGATTCATTTTATTAGTTTATTTTATTTTTATCTCTCTCCATTCTATAATTTCATACAAATAACTATCTCAAAATAAAAACTTTCAAGTTTTATATAGCTTATAACTACTCTAACTACCTTTGGACCTTCAAATAAACACAAAAAGCTACTTAGAATATCGAAAGTATACACCATGTTTATTTTTACATACATATATGATCTAAGTAACATGGTGTCTTAAATTATATTCCCTATAAAAAATAAATACTAATTCATCCTTCAAATAAATCCTACAACACCTAAACTAAACAAAACCATTCAAAAATTCAAATTATCAAAATTGGCAAGAAAATGCCATTTTTAAATTCTAGCCACTCTAAACTAACTCTGACACTTAGAAAATATTAAAAAGTGTTAATTAAGACTACAAAAGACCATATAATAATATAATAAACCTATGTAAGCCATTGACAACTGATCACTCCAAAATTGTGCAAAGCAAGAAAGATAATTCATCCCATAAAGGATGCTCCTGCATCATACTATTGAGGTGCAAAAAGATCTTTCAATGAAAGTTAAAATAATATTGTATTGTCCTTATCCTTAGTATTTATATTTTATATTCATTATATATATGTAATCTCAAATTTCCTTAGATCCCAAGGCCTATGAGTGAAACACATACCTCCTTATTCTTTGACTAAGGTTGCATTGGCTCTTTTTTTTAAGGTTACCTTTCTGAATATTGATCTCCAACTTGATCATCTTAGGTATCTTGTTGTTATCTTGAAAAAAACATAAACATGAAACACACAACTTATATATTAAAAAATCCTTCTTGTCTTCTATGAAGCCATATTCTTTTACTTTTATTATTTTCCTTTATGTGCTTGGATCTATCACAAGTTGGACTACTTCTTGTTCTTTTATATTCTCACCTACAATACTATTAGCATATTAAACTTCATTATTCCTATATTGATATTTCTCATCCTCTATCTGATCATTCACTTCATTTCCCATAGAAAACTCTCTCAATAGTCTAACCTTCTTCACAAAGTTGTCTAGATACTCCATGCTCTTTATTAAGGACAAGTGACAAGTGAAGTCTGCAAACATATTTTCAAAATTTTCATTTGAAAATAATTTATCATGTTGGGATGAATATAACAATTATTTTTTTATTTAAATTAACACCTAAAAATGCTTCTCAATAGTTACACCCTTTTCTCCCATTTATTTGGCAACTTGTATTACATCATCTTCCTCTTGGCACTTGTTCTCAGTTGACACACTCTTGTCTTGAATGTTGAAACTATTTCCTTGTGGAAGATACTCTTTTTCACCAAAAATCATCACACTAATTTTTAATTCCTTCCATGCTTGATTATCCTTCAATGGGGTTAGTGTATGTTTGATGTCATCCTTCTCAATGGTGTATGTATTGTCTATACCATCATGCACAACTTGTTTGTCATACTACCATGGTATACAAAGGATGATATTTCACACATAAATATGAATCACATCATGTAATATTTTGTCATTATAACCACCAATATGCAAGTGTACATAACATTGTTCAGTCACTAAGACTTGATGACTATTTTGAATCTAAGAAAATTTGTACGGAGTTAGATGATCTTTAATTTTTTATCCTAGCTTAGCTACCATCTAGAAGATACAATATTATCCATAATACCATTATTAACTATGACCTTATGACATTTACCTTTGATTTTTCACATGGTCTTAAACAATGTCTTTCTCTATGGTGGCTTTTTCTCCTCATGGATTGTCTTCAAAATAACTCTCCTCATCTATAAACTCTCTCCTATTTTAGTTTAATCTACAAAGTTTGGAAATGACTCTACACTTTCCTGTTCTTGTTAAACTAATTTATTCCTACTTTCACTCCAAGAGATGCCACTTTGAATATCTTCTAGACACTCACATTATCTATATCCTATAAACTTATTGAATTTGAAGTACTTGCCAACAAACCCACTATATCTTATTCCTCTACCATATAATCTTCCACCTCTATATCCATCACCAACTCTACTAGATTAACTTGAACTATCATAACTACTGTTAACTTCTTTATTCTAACTTTACCACTAGTTTATATTACCTGATTGTCCTCTTTCTTCTTGTTGACCTCTACCTCTATAGCTTCTACCTCTCCCTTGATTTTGTTGACTTTGCCTCATAAAAAACTTTTATTCTACCTTCAATGCATCTTGATAGGAACTCTCTACTATTATTTGTGTTAAAATTTTGATCTCATCTTGAATGATAAACTTCAAGCCATTAATGTACATGCAAATTTTTTTTGAATCCTCGTCTATGTGTCCTAATCTGATGGTTAGTTTGTATAATTCCTTTGTATACTCTTTCACTATCATGTCCTTTTGTCTCAAATTTTTTAGCCTCTTAAATAATTTGGTCTGATAATCTTTAGGCATGAATTTACCCTTTATCTTGGCCACCATTCTATCCCATGATATTATCTTTTCTTTACACCTTCATCTTATTTCTTCCTTATTCTATCCCATCATAGGGATGCATGATACTTCAACCTTGTCACTATAAACTTTACCTTCTTTGCCTCATTCAACTCTTCATAATAAAAAAATACTTATCCATTGTTATGATCTAATCAACTAGCTCTTCAACATTGAGACTGCCCTCATATATTGACACCTCCAACTTGGGTTTTGATGCCACAACATAGAATTATCTTATAAAACTCTCTTGAAATCTAAATTTATCTCCTTATAATACTTATTTAATAACCTCATCCTCTCCTTCACTCACATAACCTCTATACATCTCTCTCCTTTGAATAAAATCCATGGCTTGAAACCTTGCTTACAAGTTTCTCACCTCAACAACTAGTTCATCAACTACCTACAACATATTTTGGGATTCTAATGATATTCATAATCTATATTCCTTGTTGACTTAATGCCTTCCTAATAGCTCCTAATCTATGATACTAAATGATGCAGAGGAAATAACTAAACAACTCACCTTTGCTCTTTTATTATTTTAACTTATTCTTGCTTTAACAAAAACATATAAGCAAACTCATTCTCAATGCAAGGTTAATGGTTTAAATATTTGTATAAGGTTATTAGGATCATTCTCATGCTCATTATAATACTTTATTATTCCTTAACCAAATCAAAAATCCTCCTAGTACACCTCTTGAAACACACACACCTTCTTCCACTTTGACAGACTATCTTATAGCCCTTTTTATGTCTTTTCCAATGGTAAAAACCAATATGGATTGGTATTGAGAAACTAATGATATTTTATATCACCCTCTATCTTTTTCTTCACCTCCACAAGTTTTATTGGCAAGAATATACTAAGACACCACTTTTTAACTTCTTTTAAGGCTCTATTGAGGCCTTATTAATGCCTCTAAGTGCATCATAGGTGATCTTAGTGTCTAAATAACACTTATCATTTTATAATTCAAGATAATTTAAATCATGAGTAGAAGGTTATGGTAATATGGTTACCTATGATGAAATAATGATAGAGTACAGAAACCATTTCACAATATTTATATTAGTTGGTGGTTGGAAGCCACCTTGGCCTCTATCTTTATAAATAAGAAAATGATCTATGTTAATTAAGGTGAATTATACTCAAATTATACTCTAAATATTAATCTATATGGATATTTTACAATGGAATTTAAAATAAAGTGATATGGTTAAAAAGAATTAAAAATGCAAGGTAAGGTAGTGAAGAAAAGTGTTGTTGATCTTCATCTCAGACATTATTACAAAGTTCAGTTATTTCTCAGGCATGCACTTAAAACTTATATATGAAATAAATTAGTTTAAGCTCAAATCACAATATTTATTAAGAAAACTTCTAAGGAAGATCTGAAACAATATAAATAAGAAACTTGTTTACTTTAAATATTTACTCCTTTAAGTAGATAGCTAATGTGCATCTACAAATGCAGAGCAAATAGAATGAAGCAGACTAAGGAACCTTCAAATAACCTATCATATTCACAAGTTAAAAATTATACATTCAAAATGTACATGCCAAGAACTTAAAAGAACTATTCAAATCTAAGATTCATAACAATAATTGAGAGAGAAACTACATATCAAATGATGCAAACAAATTCAGACAATCTTTTTACAACTCCTTTCTTGCACTAATAGCTCAAAAGTATACAATTTTCTGCTCAAAACTCCCTCTCCTCTTATAATAGATAATTCTCCTTTTATATAAACAAGGAAGTATGTTAGTCAGTTTCCTTAAGTTATAAGTGTATAAGTATAAAGGATAGTTGTCCTTTCTATAAAGTTTCTAGAATATACTATGCTTAACAAAATAAATTGAGCTATAGGACAATGTGATAAGAAAATACACATGCCTTTTAAAAATAATATCCTATTTTTGAAATTTTAATTCTTTAATAAAAGGGAATATTTATAAAAAAAATCCTATTTTTGAAATTTCAATTATTTAATAAAAGGGAATATTCTTAACTAACTGGTGGACCCTGTGTTGATGAATCCCCTTGGTTCTAATAAATTAGACTTACTAAATTTTGATGTTACTCATCAATACATCTCAATTTAATTTTAGGTTTAAGGAAGAGTTCATCCTTTTGCTTAGCTAGGTCACTAAAGTCCCTATTATTCCTTTTCAAGGCCTCCTTCCTGCTCCTTGCCTTAACTATATTTTCTTCTATAAGTAGGATCATATCCATGACCCTAATGTTATCAGCTCTAGACCTACCTTGGCTCTTGTTATTTACCTCTTTCATGACCAAATTGGTCCTATTATTGAATTCATCATCTATAATTATTCCCATGGAGCTAAGTGTTATAGGTTGGGTAATCATGGCCTTAAGGAATTGTTCAATCCTATCCACCAACTCTTTATCATCCCTAATAAGTATTTATAAGCTCTTGGACCACATGATCACTCCTTGAATTTTATCTATAATTATTCCCATGACTATGTTAATATGGCCTAAATTAATTGTATTGAAACTTGGGATTTATCCCCTATCAAGATGCTAATTAAATCCTTCATCTTATACTTTGAACTCTGCCATTAAGTAATTAAACCCCTAGAAATTACATCCTATTGACCTAATACACCATATATTACTTTTTTTTATCTTTACAAAATTAAACATATCATAAAAATAAGCCTCAAACATCTCTATTATAACATCTAGGATAAATAAAATAGCCTACCTCTCTAGATTTTGCTTTTGCTTCTTTAGGTTCTCTATTTTTTGTTTCATTCCTTTGATGCCAATTTGTAGCTAGGTTGATTGGGATTGGGATAATCCAAGTATATATTCTTAAAATATGGGTTTTTCACCTATATTTTGATCTCCTACTAGAGTTAAACCAACAAATGGTTCCAATTTTGAAAGATTAATTCTTCACCAACCACCATGGATTTGTTTTCAGTCACCCTCTCCAAACCTATAGTTTTTGGATTAAATTAGAATCCAAATGATGATTGGGTTGTTAAAAGAGGATCTAGATCTTTATTTGGGTTCCACTTGACTCCCCAAGGGTATCCCTCTTTATTTTGTTCTCCTCCTTATGTAAGGAAACTATCCATGGTTTGAGCTCATCATGGATAGTTACGTTCACTGACTTGGTCAAGGCCCAAGAGTGTTACAAAGTAGGAATCTTTTATATCTTGTCATAGACGAACCATTCAGGAGTGGTTGGTCCTTATAGGACATTTTATACACTAAAGACATTTAACTCACTCAAAGGGTGAGTGAAGGTTAATTTAGGCCTCTTGGGTCCTGTTGGGACTAATGCAAGTTAAGCCTTTCTCTTTTGTGGGGGAACAACTGGAACTAGGATCAAGGCTAATTCATTCCCCTTTTTTGTCTCTACCTCCTCAACTTTGGGTTGAGGTTATTCTATATCAATTTCTTATTCATAAGAGTAATAACTAATGGACAAAATTTATAATACATCTTCCACTGTCTTAGTTGGGTCTAATGCTACAACATCAATGTATTCAATTAGAGATCTTAGTTCATTTGGATGGGCTGAAGATGATGTCCCCTCTCTAGGTTTTCTTTCTTTAGGTCTCTACTTATCTTGAAATTTAGGATTTAGGAACTCCACTTATGATTGTGTCTACATGGGAGGAGGTTGAGAGGATTGACCTCCTATAAAGTGGTACTACCTCCGACCAAGTTATCAAATATCATCACTTCTTTTTTGGTCCCTCATCAATCTAGCTTCTAGATTGATGCCACATTTCTTTGACCTATCCAATACTATTGACAAGTATGTAGCCTTGGTGTAGATTGGGTTATAGACTCTTGGCTGATGCTCATATGCCAAATTTACTTTTTTAGACTTCAAATGTTTTTGAACTCTATCATTAGGGTCCCACTATTTTAATTCATCATGTTGAAATTTGACAGATGTTCTATACCTAGTAGCATCTTCAATATTATCCCAATGATAAAATATTTTTTTTCTAATATAAAAGGGTGGAGGATGAGGTAGTCCTTCAATATTTATAATTTAACTTCCTACTCAACCAATTTGTTTAGAACATAGATTGGAAGTTTTATTAGAGTGTACTATGTTCCCTCAATCTTGTTGATTATGTAGTCTAGATAAAACTAGATGTCCCCAATGGACTCAATAGATTTATTTTACAATGGGATAAATATTATCATTTGGAATTATGTTATATCCTCATTTTAGATAGGATAGATGCAGTCATAAAAATATTGGATATGGTCCCTATACTTGAAGATATGTAATTTTGAATAAAATTGGGATACTATCTATGTCCTTTTAGGTGATCATTGCCTAAAGCTAGGGATCTCAACTATGGAAAGTAGGGAATCCAAGATATAAGAAATAATAAAGAAGTTTTTACTAGACCCTTTACTAATTACTAAGATTTTTAGTTTGGATTCTATGTGGTGAAGGCTCATCATCTATGTTACAACTAGGTCATAATACTTTATCTTGAAGGACGTTATATTCTCATCCCCTTTCATTATGGGATGAGACTCTTAGCTGATGCTCATATGACAAATTTATTTGTTTATCCTTAAAATGTTTCCCAACACCATCATTAATGTCCCATTATCTTAATTCATCATGTTGTGATTTGAAAGATGATCTATCCCTAACATCATCTTCAATATTGTCCCAATGTTGGAAGACTATTGTACCAATAGCTAAGGGTGGAGGATGCAATAGTCCTTTCCTTTTGATTATAAAAAACCCATCGATACCATTGCATATTTTGAATGCAACTTACTACTCAACCAATTTATCTAAAATACAGATTGATAGTCTCATTAAAGTGTATTATGTTCCCTCAATCTTGATGATTGTTCAATCTAGATAAAACTAGATGTCACCAATGGACTCAATAGATTTATTTTCCAATGGGATGACTCTTAGCATTGGGAATCTTATTAGAGCCTCATTTAAGGTAGGATAGATGTAGTCACAGATAAATTAGATATGTTCCCCATACTTGAAGATATACAATTTTGGATAGAACTGGGACACTGCCTATGTCTTTTTAGGTGACCATCCCCTAAAGTTAGGGATATAAATTATGGAAATTGAGGAATCCAAGAAATAAGACATCATAATGAAGTTTTTATTAGACCCTTTCCTAACTACTATTATCTCTAGTTTGGCTACTATATGGTGAAAGCTCATCATTAATGTTACAACTAGGTCGTAATACTTTGTCTTAAAGGATGCTATCTTCTCATCCTCTTTCATTATGGACTAAAATTCTTGAATTGTCTAAAAAATATTGGACCAATTATTATCCCCAGTGTTTAATGCCATAACATCAAATACTATGTCCTTAAAGATGCTTCCTTCTAAATCTATGGTTAAGTAGAGTTCAATGCCCTTTGTATGTTGCTTCTATGCCACCTGACTGTGAGTTCATTAAAATGCTCACTAGTGGTCTATATTTTTCCTCTAGATTAGTTTGTACTTGCTCAGATAGAACTTAGAATCTCTTAGGCTCAGTTATGATCAATTTGTGATTAAATTAAGGCTTTGTAGATGCTTAGGGTTTTTCTATAGGTCTTTTTGAGCTTTAATGGTGATGACTTTTGCATTTGAGTGAATTTTTTCCTTAGATTTTATTTAAACCTTAGAATTTATACCTTTTTTTTTTCATGCCCACAAAATCTTGAGTTTTGTCATTTCCTACCATGTGGCATTACCATGGCATCTACACAACACTTTTTGTGGCATTTTATCCATTTATATTCAAAAATTGATCATTGGTTTTTAAAAAATATATCTCATCTCTCTCTGTTTGATTGATTTAACATGAACAACTATGGGTTGTTGATTATAATCTATGGGATGGACTGTCATTGGTTACCTTAAAACTAGGCCCCATAGTTATGCCACTTGGTAGTCCTATGGGGATTCTCAAGCTCTACACCTTGTCAAATCTATTAGCTAGCATGCATTCACCATGGGCCTTCAAAGGTTATATTTAATAATCCATATAGATCTCAATCCGTTTAATCATCTTCCTCCAATCTCACATGAGCTATATATCCTACAAAGGTGCATGATGTTTAAGTTAGTATTGGGATATATAAGGACTTAGGTTAAATATTTTTGGCTAGATTTATTTTGTGTTAATAAACACAATATAAAACATAGGCTAAATTATATAAGCTAATACTAGATCTTGATAAAATGAGGATTCTTAATAATAAAAGGACCAAGTATAATGTTCTTTAACCTAAGGTTTTATCATATTAATAATATGATGAAAATTTAGGGTAAACGGTTCTAAGCTAAATTTTTATAATGGGACCTTGAGTTTTTTAGGTTAAGTTGAAGGAATAGACCCAAATAAGATCATGGGACATAAGGGGACCAATCATGATATTTTAGATAAAAGTTTAGTAAAATGTTTAGAAACATGACCATACTTTAGGATAAAATTTGAGCTAGGCTAATGGTGTTTATAATCAATCCCATATAGATTTAAACTTGGTCTATGATGGGTTAAAGTATAAATGAAAGGCTAATTTAGTATTAAAGCATAAAACTCTAAACATTCTCATTCTCTAAATAGGTCTCCATTGATCCTTTAATATGAAGACAAACATGTTCAATTATTCAAATGAGATTGGTTCTTGATCTTGAATTTGATGATCTCATAGACATTAATGATGACCTTACAGATGTCAATTAACAGTCACAAGAATTCCAAATTTAATCTTATATAATTATTTAGAGGGGATAAAATTTGATGACCTTGCAGACATCAATGACAACCTCACATACATCAATTGATGATCGTGAGAACATCAATTTAAGCTCCCATAATTAACCATATGGAATAAAATTTGATAGCCTCATGGACATCAATGATGGACTCATCGATATCTATTGATAGGTATGAGAAATTAAAATTTAAGTCTCATTAATAGTAGGTCCCATAGGAACTTTGAAATGATACACATCATTTGATTGATTTTGTATGAGTAATCATCGATCATTGATTATGATCTCTGTATTTGTATGTCATTGGATTATATAGTCACAAAAGGATTATGTGAGCTTAGTACCATTTAGAATTTAGACCAAATAATAACATAAGTTATAGCATAATAAAATGGATACCTGTCAAATGATTAAAGTCATAACCTAAGTTTTACCCTAAGGTTTTATTATATTAATAAATAAAATGAACCTTAGGGTAAACTTAGGATAAGCTTATGTTATAATAAAAATGACCCATTTTAATCTATGATGACATCATTCCATTGTATCTTAACATCTACATGAACATGGATAGTTGATATATATCCATAGATTCGAGTAGGATTAGCTCTAAGGATTAGGTCTTTGATTGGTTAATCCTCCTGACTCCATCTGATCAACTTGGCTCAATCTCATGTGGGTCATTGATCCTATAAACATGCACATGATTTAATATAGGATAAAATACATAAAGGGACTTAGGTTAAAGTATTTGGACTAAGGTCTCATCCATGTTAATAAACACAAATGGGACCTGAGGACTAAGACATTAGTATAAGTTCATAACAACGGAGATCATGGACAATAAAATTGAACAAGCTATGAACATAATAAAAGGACCCTAAAAACATGAAGTTGGACCATGATAAAAGGGAACAAAAGGATAAATATATAAATGGGACCAAGCATATAATTTTTAGGCTATGGCTTGGTCACATTGAAAAACATGACTAAGCTTTAGTATAAAAATAACCTAAAGTCCTTAGCATTTCTAAAATCATTCCAACCAATGTTACTCCTACCAATTTTGAATTTAAATAAAAAGGTCTAAGATAGGGTTTTTGAATTAGGGTTACAAGAAGCTTTAACATAGATTTAACTTATATTTACATATACCAAAGGCTAATAAAATCCTGAATATGGATTGAAACTATAAAATCCAAGCATAACCCATATAATGAGGGTTCTATTAAACCTGCAACTTTGAAACATGAAGCTCAAAGGTTTAAAATATTATTCAAAACTAAAGTAGAACCATGAACAAATAGATTAACTAGGACATGGTGTGGATGAGATCTAAATACAAATAATTTACAAATATGTTAATGACACTCTGATCAAGTGAATTTTTAGTTCTAAGGTAAAAAATACACAATTTAACACAAGGGTCCCCAACTTTTAGAAATAAGGGGTATGTTGACCTCAACAAATGGTGAATTTTGGGGAAAACATAGTAATATGTTAGAATTTAGAGACTCTAGTTTATACATATAACTAGATTACTTATTCTAATTTATCAATATCATTATCAAGATTAGTTCATAGTTAAAACAAACCTTCAACCTACATTATTAGGATCAAACATCAAAACCTAGCCATGATATGTGTCTTATTTGATTCCACTTAATATTTTCCATGGGATTTAAGGGACAAATTTCAAGTTTCATGTTTTTAACCATTAACATTGACTTGCAGCATGTTTGGATATTCATTAAAAATCATGCTTTAGTTTAGGGAAGGCTTGAGCATTGATTTGATTCCAACTAGACATTCATTACCTAATATAGGTACCTTTATCTCCACTCAAGGCCTTTCTCTACTACCAACCAGGCATCAATACCCTCGGTGGAGATTACCAGAATCACCTTTGCTTGAAAAACTTTTGATTTTACAATAAGTTCTTATTTTTTGTATTTTTTAGAACTTTTAGGTTTTCTATCAAAGGTTGGGATCCAAGTTAGATAGGTTTAAGAATTGGATCAAATTTTTGATCTTCAGACCATGAACTTTAGTTGTAACCTATGTCCCAAGCAAGGATGTTTGTTAAGTGCAAACATGACAGTGTTCTAATAATTCAATATTTCATCCCACATGTGCAATTTTTATTGAAACTAAATTCAGATAAAAAAATGTTTAAATTTTCATAGAATAGTTGAACTATATACCATTCCTTACTAGTTTATTTAAACTATAACATAAGCTTACATTTCAAAACCCATGATTGAAAAATTCTTGAGATACATACCTACAATTCTAAAATGTGGAGTTCCTTAAAAACTAGAATAACCTCTGAGCCAGATGATATCCAAAGACTTTTCAGAAGCAAGGAACAAAGCAAAATAAGAAAATACATAGAAAAAAAATTAAATAAAGTGGGAAAACAAAGAAAGGAAAAAAAATATAAGCATATGTAAAAATAGGGGATAGGAAGGAAAGAGTATAAAAAAACTAAACTAGCTTATCTACTCTAGATTTGACTATTCTTATAGTTTACTCCATGAAGAACCTAGGGGGAACAAAAAAAAATAATGCTTGCTATATTTCCCATTGGTGGGTAGATTAAATTCATCTCCTTGTAGGTCTCTTAGTTTGAAGGTGTTATTCCCAAGTGTGTCAGTAATTTGATAGGGACCTATCCATAAAGGTGTGAATTTCACATGTTTGCCCTTTGGTTTAGATGCTTTGTCTCAAATAAAAACTAAGTATCCTTATTTAAACACCTTTATATTTGATCTATTATCAAACCACCTTTTCACTATAATTTGGTACTTGATAAAATTATCAAAATCTTCTTCTCTAACATCTTCCATCTGAACAATGTCTAGCAGCCTTTAATTTTCCAATTCATGATCATCCTTTATATACTCTTGTATGAACCAGTATGTTGGTAGCTTGAGTATGATGGGAAAGATGAGATATTTTCCATACACAAGTAATAAGGATGATGCTTTTAGATCCTACTTGACCCTTATCCTATTTGTCCATAGGGCATATTTGAGAAGCTTGTGCCACATTCTAGGCTTGTCTGCAATAGAGTTCTTTATTATTTTCATCAAGTTATTAATGGTAGATTGAGATACTCCATTACCTTGAGGTTAATGGTTAGAAAATAACTTGAGAATAATACTATTATCATATGACCATTCTATCATTTCAATGGATGTGAAAGCAAATCCATTATCACATACTAGGGAGATTGGAGTTCTAAATCTAGTGTATATGTTTTTTTTTAAAAGGCGTCCACTTGTTTAGTTTTACATTACTTAGTGGCTACTACATCAATCCACCTAATGTAATATTCAATAGCTATTAGAACATAAATATGACCCTCTAATGAAATGGGGTTCATCAACCCCATGAAATCTATTCCCCATTGGGCGAATGGAATGTCAATCATCACTGGTTAGAGTGGCATGGAAACTTTAGGCTCATTTGTGATGAAGATTTATCATGAATGGAATTTCATTATATTATTATGGGAATCCTTGAAGATGGTGGGCCAATAATAACCATATCTAAGTATTTTGTGAGTTTTGGTTATTTTAGATGGATGAACACTTCCCAACGTCTCATAAAAAGTGTTCATTATCTCAATAACTTATTTTTTTGAAATGAATCTTAGGTAGACACCTTCAATGTTATTTTTATATAACACTCCATTCTTGATTAGGTAATGGGTTTATTTGAGTCTTAGAGCTCTCTTTTGATCCCTAGTTAGTCGTATACGACAAGTACCATTAATCAACAAATGATTGATAGGATCATACTAGTCATTAGTCTAAAAGCTTTGTTGATCAACTTGCATGATATTTAGCTTGGGGTCAATATTAAAAATCAATTAAATCAAACCTTGACACCTTACCATTTTGTAGTCTTTTGTCTGCAGTAATGACATCCACTTACCTCTCCTTTCTCTCAGTTCAGTTTAGCTCAACATGAAATTTGTAGCAAGGTCAAGTAAGATAACATGTACTTTTATTCCTAAAAATTTAGCACCTAAATTTATTTAATGATTTAACTAACACACATGCTTGTTTATAAATCAAAGAATAATTTAACTCATCATTATTAAAATCAGTTCTCATGAAAGCAATTATAAGATCACATCCATCAATTTTATGAGTTAATACTACAATAATAGTATGGTCAGAAGCAAAAGAATAAAGATAAAAATCCTTGGAGAAATCTAGGCTTATCAAATCTAGAGATTGTCCAATTTCATCTTTGATGTCCTTAAAGGCTTTTTTGGTATCCTCATTCCAAGTTATTTTGGCATCTTTTCTCAACATGTCATTCAATGGTTTGATAATTTTTACAAAGCCAGAAATAAAATTCCTTACAAATTTAATTTTTCCAAAGAATGATTTCAATTTTTTCCTACTGTTAGGAGGCTCTATTTTTGATATAGCTTGTACTCTTTCAAGATATATAGGGATTCTATCCTTTGTAATGACATATCATAACAATTTACCCTTAGTAACACAAAATATACTCTTCTTTAGGTTAATGGAAATCTCATACCTTCTTCACCTTTCAAATACCTATTGTAAATGCATGATGTGGTCCTCCCTATTTTTAGAAAAAATAGTCAGATCATCCATATATATAATAATTCATTTACCTACGAAACCTTGGAAAGCATGATCCATGGTCCTTTGGAAAGTTTCTCCTACATTTATTAGTCCAAATATAATTCTTTTGTATGCAAATGTGCTCCACTTAGTAGTTAAAGTAGTCTTCATCATATCTCCCTGATTCACTAATACCTAGTTATACCTTAAAAATCCATCAAGAAAATAAATCATAGTAGAACCAAAAATGGTTTTTATAACTTGATCTAGTGAAGGTAAAGGGTAGTTGTCTTTTTTAAATGACTTATTTAGATTCCTAAAATCATTACATAGTGTAATTTCACCATTACTTTTTATGACTAAGACCAAATTGGGGACCCAAGGAGAGTGCCTAATGGGAAATACAATCTTGGAATCTAATAAATTTTTTACTTCTTTAAAAATCATAGGCTCTAAAACATGATTGATAGGCCTCAATTTTTGTCTGAAAGGTTTTCAGTCCTTTTTCAGTGGTATGGTATGAGTGATGACTTTTGGATCAAAAATTTTCAAGTCATCATAGGAACATGCTATTGTTTATTTATAACTTGTGAGAAATTATTTGGATATTTTATCTTCAATGTTCATACATGGTGTGCCAATATTAAGTAGTTGAGGTTGATCTTGAGGCCTAAGATCAACTACCTTGTAATCCTTCCCACTTACTTTGGGAATCCTAGTTTTCTTAGGTAGTTTATCATGATCAAATAATCTCTCTAAGGCAATCATGCCTTTTGGAGTTTTGTTGTCATTGAGTTAAATGAATTTATTACCAAATCTGTCATCTTTTTTTAAATTACTTTCACTAGCCTCATTTATGACATGGGCTTCCAAGACCCCTGAATTGGTCAAGAATTCCAAGATATGTTGGTCATCACTAAAAACTTGTAGATGGTTGATGTTATCTAGGATATAAGGGCAAGCAACCATCTCAATGATAAATTTATAAGAATTAAGTTTTGACACAATATTGGCTACAACTGAGGAAAGATCATTAGTAGCATTATTTTCTTTCTTAAGGATGTAAATAATATTGGAGGCATCAAAAGATTCCAACAAATCCCAGACTCTGACCTTATATCTCTTGAGATATGACAACTTACACTGATATGTTCTCCTCACCTAATTGACTATAAGTTTTAAATCACCGTAGACCAAGAGCTCTTTAACCTTATGTCTAATGGTAAATTACAATCCAAAAATCAAAGCTTCATACTTTGCAAGATTATTGGTACAAGGAAACTAGAGTCTATAAGTAGATTTTAGTTATTTCCTAATAGGATTGGTATTAAAAACTCCTACTCAAGATCCAAACTAACACCTAACACCATCAAAATGCAATTTCCAAATTCTATTCAAAGTATAAGTTTTAAGATTATAAACCTTATAAGTCTGAAGAGTATACACTTCTAATTTAGAATCCATCATGTTGATCTCATCAAAGTCCAACATATTAATCCTTTCATTAAAAACATTATATTTTTTTACCACATGTTTCATCTGTGGCTCTCTTTCAACTTTGATCTGATTTGGGACTCCTTTCCATGGTAGCCACAAATGTGAATAGTTCGTGGATATATCCATTTAGGGATTTTGTCCATTCTTTGCTTAACAACAACCCATTTTCATCAAAAATGTATACCACTTGGATGTCAATAAAGTTTTATACTTTAGGCTTAGAGACAAGTTGCATATGAATATCTAATAATTCCTCAATTACCTTGACTTTATATTTATCTAATTGAGTGGTAACTATGTTAGATTTGATATGAGTCAAGCCAAGCTATTTACAAATACCTAATGGCATAATGTTTATCGATGAACCATAATCTAATAAAAAATTATGTAAATTCTTACCAAACATTTTGAAAGTAAGCATAAAATGTGGGGACTTAGTTTTATCTTTGTAAATAACAACATTGGCATTATCAGTCTTTGGTGGCCTACTACGCTTTTTGGATAAAGAATCCAATAATAGGTCCTTTACTTAGTTATCTAAATAAACTCATGTAATGTTGTATTATCCATTATTTTATTCATGTCCTCCATAATATTATACCTAATTGTATTGGAAAAATTAGACACATTAATACAATGTTTAGAATTACTTCCTTTTGGAGGCTCTAGGTTATTATTTGAGGTAGTATCTGGAGGAGTGCCAAAATTATTTAGAGGTGTTGAACTAGTTAGGGGATTCTTATTCTCTCTATTCTTTAGTGGTTACATATTCTTCAAGAACTACTAGAAATCATGAACTTCATCAAGAACATCATCAGTTCATTATCTTCTTGGAAAGGGAAGTTAAACATCTCCACTATGAAGGATTGGTCAACAGATTTAAATCTTGATGTATCTATAACATTATCTTTGTTAGTAACTACTTAAAAGGTATACAATTATTCCTAAAAGGATTCAAGAGATTTTCAAATCTTAATTCATTCTATTTTACCATGCTTAGCATTACAATGAACTCTACAATAATTAGTTAATGCAAAATCAATAAGATTAATGTCCATGGTCTTCTTATTAGTAGATGATTCATTGTTATTATTATTATGGAAAATATCATTTTGGAATCTATAATTGGGTCTATTGGATCTTTGAAATGATAATTTCCTACCTAAGCTTTCTCCTGTATGGCTAACTTGATTTTGCAACTGAAGGAAATCTGTGATGAGCTTTTGGACCATCTTTAAGATAGATTCATTCTCACTCTTGGGAGTTTTTTAATTATTAACTTAATTATTATTAACACTATTGGGTAGTACCAAATATTTTTGATCATTTGAATTAAATCCAATTGTAGTATGGTTTAAAAATCTTAAGTTCTGATTAGGGGAAGCATGACTCAAGGGTAATTGGTTTAAATTTAGGATCTAATTTAGAGATGGCATATTTTGATTTTTGTTAGGAAAGATATTTAAGGTAGGCATAGTGTATTAACATTAGGAATTGAGTAAGACATCTAACCTTAGGGTTGCATCTGATTATTGATGATCACTGCTTCAGAATAATCTAAGGCTAGAGTATTCATAGGTCCAATAACCCTCTTTATGAAAATAGAGGTCATAGGATCTAAAGCATATTTATAAATTTCCAAAGCCAAAGAATCATCAAGATTGTAGTGATATATGGTTTGGATATACATATTTTAGAACCTAGCATTAAATGCACTTATAGGTTCATTTGCATCACTTTTGATTGTGGTGAATTATTGGTACAATACACAAGAACTAATAATTTTACCAAATTCGTTAATGAAAATATGATTAAAATAGTCCCAAATATTAATGTAATTCTTAGATAAATTTAAAAACCATTCATACACAACATATCTAAAATTAAAAGGAAATATTCTACATGTTACATCCTAATGTACTACATTTAACAATCTTAATGCAACTTTGAATGACTTAATATGTTCCTCTATAGTTACAATACTAGTTCAACTAAATATTGGCAAATATTTCTCAAGGTTATGGGGAAGGTGATGTAACACAACTAGTACATTGATAGGAGAGCCACCTAGCCAAGCCATACCTTGATTGGGGTTGAATATGTGAGCACCCTAAATTAGGAAAGTTGGAAAAGACTTTGAAAGCCTAAGCTTACCTTTATCCCACCTAGATCTTTAATAGACTTCTAATTCGAGCAGAGGTTCCCTGGTCTCTAAACATGACCTTGTTCTAATTCATGTTATTTATAGATTGATAATTTTGAATCTTGTTTGAATTATGATGTGTCAAATGAATCTTTACATAGAGTAGTGATTAAACTTGCTCATTGAGCAGATTTTGCAAAGATTAATGTAAAGAATAATGAAAGAAGACAATATTTAACTAAATTAGATCAAATAAGTGTCCAAAGATGTAGATATGAATTATGTTTATATGTTTAAGTCCAAATGAAATCAAATTTGTAAAGCATCTAATAATCTTTAATTAAAATAACTATTACTAACCTCAAATCTACTGAATTTACAATTCTAAAGCTATCTTTACCACAATCTAGCATATATTTTCAAAGAATATCAATAGAAAATACACTATTCTTTCCAAAATGAATTGACCTATAGGCTAATGTGATAACAAAATGCACATGCCTTTACAAAAGAATATCCCATTTAAAAAATTTGCAATACTTCAATAAAAGGGAATATTCCTAACTAACTGGCAGACCCTATGTTGATGAATCCCCTTGGTTATGATGAATTAGCCTTAATTCCTTTTGATGTTGCTCATCAATAAATCTCAAATTAATTTTAGGTTCAAGGAAGAGTTCATCCTCTTGTTCACTTAGGTCATCAAATTCCCTATTATTCCTTTTTAAGGCCTCCTTTATGATCCTTACCTCAGCTATCTTTTATTTTGCAGTTAGGATCATATCTATGACCCTATTATTTTCATCCCTAGACTTATCTTATCTCTCTTTACCTCTTTCATGAACAAAGTGTTCCTATGCTTGAATTCATCATCTTTAATTATACCCATGGAGCTATGTTTTTTAGCTTAGGAAATCATGGCCTTAAGGAACTATTTAATCCTATCTTGTAACTCTTTATCATCCTTGAGAATTATTTCTAGGATATTGGATCACATTCTCATTCCATAAGTTTTATCTATAATTAGTCCCATGACTATGTTAAGATGGGATAAATTGATTGTCTTGAAACCTAGGATTTTATCCCTTATTAAGATGCTAATTAAATCCTTCATCTTATCTTTTGAACTATGCCATTGAATAATTAAACCATTGGATGATGCATCCTTATATCCTAATACACCATGTCTTGATTTTATTATCTTTATATAATTAAACGTGTCATAAAATGATGACTCAAACATCTCTATCATAACATCTAGGATAGATAAAACAACCTACCTCTCTAAATTTTCATTTTTCTTATTTAGGTTATCTATTTATTATTTTATTCCCTTAATGCTAGTTTGTAGTTGGGATGATTGGGATTAGGATAATTGAAGTATATATTATTAAAATATGGGGTCTTCACCTAGATTTTAACCTCATATATTTAAACCAAAAAATAGTTACACTTTTTGAAATATGAATTCTTCACCAGCCACCATGGCTCTCTTTTTAGTCACCCTCTCCAAACCTATAGTTTCTAGATTGAATTAGACTCTAATTGATGATCAGGTTATTGGAGGAGGATATGGAGTCTCCATTTAGGTACCATTTGAATCCTCAAAGGAATATATGTTTTATTCCTTTTTCTCCTTCTGTAAGGAAACTATCCATGGTTTGAGCTCATCATGGATAGTTACATTCACTAACTTGGTCAAGGCCCAAGAGTGTTTTGGAGTTGGATTTTTTTTCAACTTTTTGTAGATGAACCATTCAATAATGGTTGGTCCTTGTAGTAAATTTTCTTCACTAAATACATTGACCTCACTCAAAGGGTGAGTGAAGGTCAGTTTAGGCCTCTTGGGTCATACTGGTACCAATGCAAGTTAAGCCTTTCTCTTTTGTAGGGGAATAATTGGAACTAAGATCAAGGCTAATTCCTTCCCCTTTTCTATCTCTACATCCTCAGTTTGAGGTTGAGGTTATTCCATTTATATTTCTTATTAATTATATTGATAAGTAGTGGAAAACATCTGAAATAATCTTCCACTATCTCACTTTGGTCCAATACTATGACATTAATGTATTCAATTAGAGAACCTAGATTATTGGGCTAGGCTATAGATGATGTCCCCTCCCTAGGTTTCCTTTCTTTAGGCTTTTACTTAGCTTTAAATTCAGCCTTTAGGACCTTCACTTGTTATTTTGCCTACATGGGAGGAGGTTGAGAGGATTGAACTCATATCAAGTGGTACTACCTCAGACGAAGTTTCCAAATGTCATCACTTATTTTTTCATCCCTCATCAATCTAGATTCTAATTTGATGCCACATTTATTCAACCTATCTAATATTATTGTGAAAGAAGCAACCTTGGTGTAAATTGGGTCATAGACTCCTAGCTGATGCTCATAGGCCAAATTTATTTGTTTAGACTTCAAATATTTCCCATCTCTACCATTAATATCTCACTATCTTAATTCATCATGTTACAATTTGAAAGATGTTATATACCTCGTAACATCTTGAATATTATCCCAATGCTGTAAGATTATTCTACCAATAACCAAGGGTGCAGGGTGTATTATTCCTTTCCTTTTGATTATAAAAAATCCATCAATACCATTACATATTTGAAATGTAACTTCCTAATCATCCAATTTTTTTGGAACGTGGACTGGTGGTTTCATTAGAGTGCACTATGTTCCCTCAATCTTGATGATTATGTAGTTTGGATAAAACTAGATGTCCCCAATGGACTCAATATATTTATTTGCCAAAGGGATAACTCTTGGCATTAGGCATCCTGTTATATCCTCATTTAAGGTAGGATAAATTTAGCCATAGATAAATTGGATATGGTCCCTATACTAAAAATATGTAATTTTAAATAAAATTGGGACACTATCTATGTATTTTGGGATGACCATCCCCTAAAGCTAGCGATCTTAATCATGAAAAGTAGGGTATCCAAGAGATAAGACATAATAAAGAAGTTTTTCCTAGACCCTTTCGTAACTACTAGGATTTTTGGTTTGGCTGCTATGTGGTGAAGGCTCATCATCTATGTTGTAACCAAGTCATAATAATTTGTCTTTAAGGATGTAATCTTCTCATCCTCTTTCATTATGGGATGCAATTATTTAATTATCCAAAAAAACTTGGACCAATTATTATCCTCAGTGTTTAACACCATAACATCAAATATTATTCCTTAAAGACCCTTTCAAATATATTGTTAAGTAGAGTTTACTATCCTCTCTATGTTACTTCCATGCCACCATGACTATGAGTTGATTAAAATGATCACTAATGGTCTATATTTTGCCTCTGGATTAGTTAGCACTTGCTTAGATAGAACTTAGACTCTCTTGAGCTTGATTATGATTAATTTATGATTGAATTAGGGCTTTTTATATGCTTAGGGTTTTTATACAAGTTGTTTCAAGCTTTAATGGTGATGGATTTTTCATTTGAGTGAATTCATGCCTTGGATTTGATTTAAACCTTGGCATTTATTCCTTTTCTTTTTTACACTGACAAAATCTATATTTTTGTTTCTTTATAACTATGTGGCATCACCATGGCATCTACATGGATATTTTCATGGCATTTAATTCATTAATATTAAAAAATTGACTATTAGTTTAAAAAAAATATACTTCATCTTTCTCCATTCGATTAATTCTGCATGAGAATCCATGGGCCTTCGATTATGATCTATGGGATGGACTGCCATTAGTTTTCTTTGTACTAGGTCCCATGGTTACAACACTTGGTAATCTTGAGGGGCTTCTCAAGTTCTACACCTTATTCATTTTATTATTTGGATGTATTCACCATGTGGGAATCCCATAGGCCTTTGGAAGTTCTATTGAATAATCCACAAAGATCCCACTCTATTTGATCATCTTCCTCCAATCTCATGTGAACTATAGATCTTATAAAGGTGCATGATGTTTAAGTTAGTATTGGGACATATAAGGACTCAAGTTAAAGATTTTAGGCTATAGTTTATTTTTTGTTAATGAAAATGATATAAAACATAGGCTAAAGTATTTAAGTTGAGTTTAGATCATGATAAAAAGGGGACTCTTAATAATAAAAGGACCAAGTATAACATTATTTAACCTAAGGTTTTATCATATTAATAAATACAATGAAACTTTAGGGTAAAAGGTTCTAAACTAACTTTTAATAAAGGGACCTTGCATTTTCTAGGTTAAGTTGATTGAATAGACCCAAATAAGATTATGGAACATATGGGGACCAAGCATGATAATTTAGACCAAAATTTAGTGAAATGTTTAGAAACATGACCATACTTTAGGATAAATTTTGAGCTAGGTCAATGGTGTTTATAATCATTCCCATGCAGATTTAATTTTGGTCTATGATGGGATAAAAGCTAAATGAAAGGAAAAATCTAGCATTAAAACACAAAACTCTAAACATTTTCATTCTCTAAATGGGTCTCCATTAATCCTAAAATACAAAGACAAACATGTTTAGTTATCTAAATGAGATTGATTCTTGTGCTTGAATTTAATGGTGTTATGGATGTCAATTTATAGTCATGATAATGTCAAATTTAAGCTCATATAACTATTCATAGTGGATAAAATTTGATAACCTCATGAGCACCAATGATGGCCTCACAAACATTAATTGATGGTCACAAGAACATCAATTTTAAGCTCACATAGTTAACCATAGGGACTAAAATTTGATGGCCTCTTGGATGTCAATGATAGCCTCGTAAACATTAATTGATGGATGTAAGAACATAAAATTTAAGTCCCATGAATAGTAGGTCACATAAGAAATTTTAAATGTTACACATCATTTGATTGATTTTTTATGAGTAGTTACAGATCATTGATTATGATCTGGGTATTTGGACATCATTGGCTCCTATAGTCATAAAAGGATTAAGTGAGCTTTGGACCATTTAGAATTTAGACCAAAGTATAACATAAGTTCTATCATAATAAAATGGAGACCCCTCAAATGACAAAAGTCATAACCTAAGTTTTACCCTAAGATTTTATTATATTAATAAATACAATAAACCTTAGGATAAGTCTATGTTATAATAAAAAAGACCAATTTTAATCTATGATGATCTCACTTCATTGGATCTTAGCATCCATGTGAATGTGAATCATCGATCTCTATCCTGGAGTTGAGCGAGATTAGCTATAAGGATTAGGTCTTCTATTTATTGGGTCTTCCTCACTCCATTTGATCAATTTTATCTGATCTCATGTGGGCCATTGATCCTGTAAACATGCACATAGTTTAAGTTGGGACTGGAGACATAAAGGGACTTAGGTTAAATTCTTTGGAATAAGGTCTCATCCATGTTAATATACATGAATGGGGATTTAGGACTAAGACATTAGTATAATTTCATAATAATGGGGACCATGGGTAATAAATTTAAACAAGCTATGAACATAATAAAAGGACCCTGTAAACACGAAGTTAAACCATGTTAAAATAGAATGAAGGGCTCAAGATATAAAGGGGACCAAGCATATAATTTTTAGATTATGGCTTGGTTGCATTTAAAATCATTATAAGATATTGTATAAAAATTAACCTAAAGTCCTTAACATTTTTAAAATAATTCCCACTAATTTTTATCCCATCAATTTTGAATTTAAATCAAAAGGTCTAAGCTAGTGCTTATAAATGAGGGTTTTAGGAAGTTTGAACATAGATTTAACTTAAATTTACATAGAACAAAGGCTCATAAAATCTTAAATATGGATTTAAAATATAAAATCCAAGTATAACCCATCCAATGAGGGTTCTATTAAACCTACAAATTTGAAACTCAAAGGTCAAAGGTTAGCACTATTAGACAATACTGAGGCATAATCATGAATAGATAGACTAAACAGGACATAGTGTGGATGAGATCTAAATAAAAATAATGTGAAAAGATATTAGTGACACTCTGATTAAGTGAATTTTTAGTTATAAGGTAAAAAATTCACAATTTAACACATGGGACCCCGAGTTTCAGAATTAGGGGGTATGTTGACCTCAACAGGCCTCTTTTACCCTACACAATTTTTTATAACTGTACATATCCATATTGAACTAATTAAAAATCTTAAAAATAATTTTATAGAAATTCCCCAATATCAAATAAAAATTTTGATAAATTTTTATTGGTGGAAATGCCTATAAGTTGAGTTTTCATCTTGAAACCCTAGTTTAGGGTTAATACAGTCTAGAGTGACCTGAGAAGGAAGAGTTTAAAGTTTTAGGAGATAAAACAAGTTTTAAATCTATGTTATGCTTGAATAATTTATATTATAACCCCACACACATTATATAATCACTAATAACTCTCTTTAACACCTCTACTACACATTTTTGCAATGCTTTATGTTTGACTATGAGTTCTTTCACTAATAGCTATAGGACTGTATTGCCTTTTTCACAAAGGAATATGGAAACAATGAAATGAATCACATAAGATAATTTAAATAACTTGTAATTAAATTAAAAAATACATTATAATCATCAAAAAATTATCTTTATTGATTCCTTTTTCTAGTATTTTGTGTTACACAGTCACCTTAGTGCTTATGCACCAAAAGAATAGGGTCTGCCATTACTTTGGCCTTCAAAATGAGGACTCATTTGATTAGTTTATTAGAGTTTTATCTATATACATCCTAAAATATCATATGAATAAATATATAAAAACAAAAAATTACAATTTTTATATAGCCCAGAACAACTCTAACTACCTTTTGACCTTCCAACGGTCACAAAAAGCTACTTAAAATATTGAGAGTATACACCAAGTTTATTTTTATATACATATATGATATAAGGCCCATGTTATAAACCCATTATGTCTTAAATAATGTTCCATTAACAAAATTAGTACTAATTCATCCTTAAAATCACTCCTATAACACCTAAACTGGACAAAACCATTCAAACATTCAAATTATTAAAATTGGTGAAAAAATGCTGATTTTAAATTCTATCCACTCTAAACTAATGATGACACTTGAAGAATATTTAAAAGTGTGAATTAAGGATCATAAATCCTAATAAAGATATAATTAACCTATATAACCCATATATAATTTATCAATCCAAAATTGTGCAAACTAAGCAAGATAATTCATCCCATGAAGGATACTCCTACATCAAAAAACATTTTAACAAAACTCCTAGGCCAATCCCAAGTTCCGAATGACATAACCCTAGAAAAATTCAAAGATTTGGTTGGACAAATATCCCTAGGCCAATATTTGACCTTTGACCAAAGTGATATTTCATCCTTTGGCCCTCTCCATAATAACCCATTATACATAGAAGTTGTCATCACATGACACAAAGTCAAATGTGTCATCATAGAGAATGGATTGGGCCTAACTATTGTGTCTCTAAATATCATAAAGAATATAGGATATAAAACGTTCAATTTATAGCTAAAAAATATTACTATCAAAGCCTAAAATAATGAATAATGTGAATCACAAGCAACTATAAGCTTGCCAATGATCATTGGGTCTTTAACCCATACTACACTTTTCCATGTGTTGGACCTAGACCTATCATATAATTTGATTTTAGGTAGACCATGGATACATGAATTTCACGTAATTTATTCAACATTTCACCAATATATCAATTTTCCTCACTCAGGGATGCAAGTAACTATCCATGGATATCTATAGCCTTATGAACATTATAAACACTTAGAGGCTGAATATGAAAGTTACAAGTACCATTTTGTTCTAGATCTACTAATCTAGAAGGACAAAAACAAATAGTTACTTGTCAAATATACATAATTTAATTACATTGACCCAGATAGCCTTTCCTCATCTTCACATGTACCTCCTTACATAATTTAATTGCATGGACCCAAATAGCCTTTCCCCATCGTCACATATACCTCCACTTGAAATCTCTAATCATTTTACCATTTTAGACAATGGTCTAGGAGAGCATTTGACCCATAACACATTTCATATTTCCAAGATTCCACAAAACCTTAAGTCCTATGGAGGACCTAAAGCTAAACCAACTAGCACGGAATGGAGATATAATGGAAAAGGTAAGCTTCATATCCCAACACCTATTATTTTTAAACTAGACACTAACCAAGAAGAGGACCCACTTGCCAATGATGATTCCTAATTGTACAATGACAAATTGGCCAATTATTACAAAAGTGCCAAATATCCCATCCCTAACAAGATCATGGGTAGATAATCCTATGAAGGTGAGGGATGGGGATAAAAAAACAATGCACTCTTGAACCTATTTCTATGAGTCAGTATAAATTAAATTATGGTCTTAGATTTAAACTACCTGGGGGTGACCCCACATATCTTATTCATGTTTTAATGCCCATGTCTAGTGATGATGATGCTGATAATGAAGCACAATTCAATTAAAACATTTATGAATATATTGAAAGTACCAACCTATTTTATCCCTATATCATTTATAACATTATGCCAATAATTTGACATTCCATGCTTTGCCTTTATCATCCTCAACTTATAGACTAGGACCAATAATAATCCATAGTGCTTATAGATGAGTTTGAGAATAATGAGGCCTTTTTACATTTTTTAGGCCTAAGAGATAATGTTTCATCGGGGGTTTCCTATTAAACTAGATGCTAAAACCTATTTTAGAGAATGGTTAAACACCCTTAGCCAAAAACATATTAATACATTATTGTATTCCCAAAGTAAAAACCTCTTTAAGGCACTTTTAGACCAAGGAAAAAGTAAAGAAAAAGACCAGTCTTTTGGTAAAAACCTATTTCATGTGCCACTAGATGGGGGTGTTCTCCTTTCCTGAAATGAATCTTAGGATACCACCAATGACAAACTTACTTTTGAGTTTGAGTTTAGTTCAACATAATAATATGACTTTGATCAAATTATCCAAGAATTCCCTACATTTTTTATTACATGGCCATCATTACCAATGCAAAATTTAGATTAATCTTGTTTAAGAGAGATTGAAGAACCAGTCCAACTAGAATAATTTTCCATTATAGGTCAATTCACATCCTTGCTAACTATCATAGAAGATGGCTTGACTCTCCTAGTAGAAGACACTATGAAAGTCAACATCAGGACTCTTAATGACCCAAAATGGATCAAATTAGGTTCATCCCTCACTGAGGAGGAACATGAATTTTTCATAAACCTTTTGAGGGAATTTGTTGACATTTCTTTTTGGGACT
Organism: Torreya grandis; assembly: GCA_037957365.1. Lineage (NCBI taxonomy): Eukaryota > Viridiplantae > Streptophyta > Pinopsida > Cupressales > Taxaceae > Torreya > Torreya grandis. The sequence continues at coordinate 486,046 of JARHVA010006683.1, read as the reverse complement.
ATTTATAGATGCCATGTTTTTACATTTACATGGATATACACCACTTTGTTGTACATCCTGATGCCAAACCTGTGAAATAAAAAGTGCACAAGATGCATCCTTGTATTGTTGTATTAGTAAAGAAAGAGTTTTAAAAAATCTTAGAAGATTAATCCAACCAATTGAATATTTAGAGTGGATCTTAAACATTGTGACTATTAGTAAAAAGCCATAAGAGATCAGAATTTATACTGATTTCAGAGACATTAATAAGGGTTGCCCAAAATATGACTTTTTTATTGAAAAAATTTGACCTTACATGTCAAATTGGGCCCTCTATAGGTAAAAATTTGATTTTTAGATGTTTTATGGGTATAAAACTATGTCATAGGGTGTATTATAAGTCTTTTTATGTAATTTAATGCCACTTTGGCCTTGATCATGGTCTAATTAATCTATATGTCATTTTGAGTCATTTAGTAAGTATTTAGGGGTCATAAATGCAAGTGGAATAGTTTTGAAGGTGTCCAAGTGTCCTTGTGTCATTTTAAAGGTCTAATAAGCTAGATTAACTATTAGGAATGTCAGTTCATCTAAAAATTGTAGGTTATCTAACTGAAAATCAAGAAATCAACTAAAAAAAGAAGAGTTTGGACTTGTACAACCCACAAGGGAGTGTGACACATGAGATGAGGTTTTGAGATGATTATTAAACTTCTTAAAACTCATTTCCATGCGTGACATACTATGGAAGTGTCATTTTTGAGATAAAACCATTCTACTCCTTCTTCACCCTTTTAGACACATAGAACTAGTCAGGTGGTTTATACTTGGTATGGCCATCAAGGGAGGTTTCATAAAAATTGATGTTGGGGGTGTCTTCTACACTCAGTTAGATTCTATTTGATGCTATGTTGTATAATAATTGTGACTTGTGCTTTACGAACCATTCCTAAGAAGTTGACCTGTCAAAATTTGCTTACTAATCTATGCACCCTATAGGTTTTACTCTTGTTTGGATGAGCCATACAATATTTTGTTTATATTAATCCCAAATTATGTTAGATATCCACTATAATTATCTCCATTCTTGGTTTCATGTTTCAAGGTGTTTTAATGGGCAAATCATCTCAAGTTTGCAGACTGGGCTTATTTTAGGATCATAGATAGGTTTCCATAATTATCAAAATATCCATGCTTTGATAATTGTTTCATAGGGTTTAGATAATTTCATCACCATTTTTTAAATTTCATATTGGTCCCCTCATCTTTTAATCTCTTTTTCCAAACCAATCTTCATGGAATACACAGTCACATTAGAATGCAAATCAACTTTGTACTTGTTCCTAACTATAACCATGGTGCTTTGAGGTGTGAAAAATTAATTAGGGTGTTTTATAGGTTCATAATATTTTATAAATATTATTAAAAAATGATCCATAAAATCAAACATCTCTAAATGGTACAAGATGAAATTGTAATGACTAATGTTCCTATACAACCCATGGTTCTACTTTACTTAATGCTGAGGTACATATATAGGATTTAAACCCATGAAGTAAAGGTATTTGATCTTGTTGAGAGGTATTTCAAGGTTATAATAATCCATTATATAAATTTAAAGGTCTTATGACTAGTTTTATACCTATAAACATGCATGTACCCATGGTTTTCCCTTCACTGCTAGGTCTACAACATTATAAGTATACCTATAGGTACCATTCATGAGAAAACACATGAGGAGGCTTAAGAATGGGTTGAGGTAATTTAAGTATAAAATAATCCATTTAATAAATTGATGAGTGCCTAGAATGGATCACAAGTACCTATATCTAGCATATTGTCCAAGTTTGTACCCACTACTTGCATATATGAAAATGTTCATCTACAGGTATCTCATAAGGACTAATCATGTTGAAGGCAGTATTGATAAAGAAGAGAGTATATTTTAAATCCTTGAGAGAGGTATAAAATTCATGGAATGTCAAAATATAGTACATTTTTCACACTCATCACTCATTGCCTACAATTTTTCATTCTCTACCTATATGTGACAATAACCACCCACAATTGGCATTGGTAGCGAGATGAAGGTCCTTATACAGAGAAGATTGGATATGTTCAAACTCTTTTGGAAGTCATAATGTGTGGTTTGGATCAGTATTTACCTAATTAAGGTGAAAATTTGAAAAATGGAAATATAGGTCACCCCAAATGTAATGACTATGTGTTAAAGGATATTTTCCCTAAAAAGTGAGAATAAAGGTTCAAGCCATTTTTTTGGATATCTTACAAAAGTTTTGTCAAGAGTTTTGAAGCCTCTAAATGTGTTTTCCTTATCTCCCTCACATAAGACATTAAATGTAGAAAGTTTTGAGGTTATATGACTGAAGGAATATGATTGTTATAAGGTCTAAAGATTCACCTTAAATCACTAAATTCAAGCAATGAAATGTATAGGTTTTGAGCTCTAAAGAAGGCTTCTAGCATCCAAGGTTGCAAATGGAAAATATCTCCATAATTTAATCTCCTTATCATGTTAAAAGGGTATACAAAATATATTTTATTATATAATGATCATATAAAGAGGTTTTAATTCTTTGATTTATCCCATTAACACCTACAGGGGTTACTTTTGAGGAAAGGACACAAAAAATATAGTCAACTGCCTATGACTAGTTTTAAGAACAATCCAAATTCAAGGTGTGAGATGAGAATGGACATAGATAAAATAAGTATTTTAATAATTTTGGAAGTATTATACATTATTTTAAAATCATAATCCATACATATACACCTATAGGTGCCCCTCCAATACACAAAAACACAGTCAGTTGTAACTGTGGTAAGATAGTGAGTAAAGGTTGGTATTCTTGAAGTTGCCGTTGTAGGTATATGGTGTCAATATACAAAAAAAATTATTGTATGGATAATATAAAATAAATAATTCCTTATAAAATTATATCCAAATTTAAATTATGCAATCCACCTACAAAAGTGGTGTCTTGAAGCTAACACAATCAAGAATTTATACATATAGTCTTGAGAATTCAAGCTATGGGAAGGAGTATGTAGAGAATTAAAGTGATGAATAGACATGGAAAACATTAATAATGACCATGAGGTTATACATATGATATTTAAAATATAAAATAATTAGATAAAATGTCTTAATCAGGTAACACATAGTCTACATCATAAATCCTACACACAGCTTGCTTTATACAAGTTTGTCTTGGGTTTTGAGGAATTGGAAGGTAAAATCATAAGACCAAGGGATTAATTTTGGTATATAGAGTATTTAAATATTTATTAATACCATAAAACATTCATATTTTTTGAGATAATATGGTATGTTCCCTTTATTTTTTCTCAAACGGAGAACACTTCCCTTTATGCACAAACTGGCAAGTTTTGGAAAATAGGGATAAAAGGATGAATCAAAAGAAAGAGGAAACTTTATATTAGGTTTGGAAAGTTGGAAAAAATATAATAAAAAATTAGGAACCATTTATGGAATGAGGAATACCATATTGGAGGTATAGACCGTCAAACTTGTAGGTAGGGCTATTAGACATGGTTAGGCCAAGAATTCAAATGAGAGGACACTTTCACTTTTAGATCTTAGTGAGTATTATAACTAGTTAGAACATATTTATAGAATTAATTTAGACATGTATATGCTCATAGCATGCAATAAAATCCTATATAAATCCATTTTTGGCTTGAAGATAGTCCAAGCCTATAGGAAATGAAGAAAAGAACTTGATAAGGCAACTTTGAGTGCTTACATCTCCTCTAAAGCTTTGCATGGAGACTCAAGGAGTTTGGAGAAGTTTAAAGGGACCTTGAAGATAATTCTTGTGGAATTTTTTTGAAATTAAAATGTCATAGATTTATGAACAAAACTTAAGGGTAAAAATGGCCTAAAACCCTTACAAACCCTTGGATAAGGACTTGATGAAGGAAATAAAGATGGAAAGCTTATATAATGTAATAGTTTGAACAAAATGATGATTATATTTTGTAGGGGAATATATTATGCTACTCCCTATACTTTTAGATTGTATGAAATTGTATGGATGGGGTATAAAATAGGGTATTTTAAACTTTTTTATACATTGTGTAGGCTCTAGGTATTTTCAAGAGATGAAACCAACTTTAGAAAAGGATTAATAATTGGGATAACCCATAATTTCCATTTCATGATTCATCAAAATTCTTAAGTATTCCTACCATAGTTCTCATCTCAGTCAATCAAAACTGGCATAGTGAACATGATACAGAGAAGGGTGAGAACTTCAAGTGGATGGATTTTTAAGGTCTACTTAAGCAATCTAAGGCCATAGAGGGTATTTAAAAATGTCATCCATTACCTTTAATGTATTTTTATGGAAAAATAATTCCTTTTTGGAAACCAAGTGTTAGGGGTGACTAAAAGAGGAGTTTTCTTTGAGTACAAGTAGTGATAGCTCATTTTTGGAAGGTTCTAGATGACTAGGAATGTAACCAATGCATGGATAATCATGTATGAAACCATTTCCTCTTAGTATAGTAATTAAAATTTTCCCTAGTAAGTTTTGGGATGTTCCAATAGGGGTGAATGATTAAGGTATTTTTATTATGCAAAATGAGAACTCCTACACCGCATTCTAGGAGTTTTATGACTTGGGGTGACACTTGTGCTTCCTAACTTTGAATGATCAATTTAACATTAAATTATCATGAAAAATTAACTAATTTTATTAGCTTTACAATTTTCCTTGTGACATTTATACTTCTTTATTTTTTTTTGGAAATATTTTCATTGATGTCAAAGGTCTAGCATTATTGGTGATAAAGGCCCCATTGCATTTAATGTTGTTTGTAATAAATATATCTTGGCTAATGTGAGTTAATATTTATTTAATATTAAAGAATATATTTTTAGTTAGATATAAGACAAAATAAGCACCCATGGAGAAGTCAAATAGCTACAGGATAAAGACAAAAGAAGGATGGGACACATTTTCCCATGAAGAGTCATCTTGGGAAATTCCAAGAGTCACCAAGTGAAGACAAAAGAGTAAGGGCATAATTTATCATGAAGGGACACTTTCAGGAATATGAAAAGTCACCAAGATGAGGACAAAAGAGGGAAAGATGTTTTTGGTCATGAAGGTTCACCACATGACTTTTCAAAGGCTTGAATATGAAGGGTCATACAGGTTAGGTGCCATTTTCCATAAGGATTGAAGGGTCACGAAGGGGGAAGGCCAAAGGTCATTTAGAAAGCTATAAATAAAGGCTTGAGTAGCCATTTGTAATATGGAAGATAGAGGTTGATATGATATTGTAATATCTAGCTTAGAAGAGCAATTGTGAGAGATGAATATGATTTGTATTTGTTATATCTAGCTTAGAAGAGCAAAGGTGAGAGAGAGGAAAGAGATGGTGTATTGAACTATCATTTGTTGAGACAAAAACATTGAGAGATAGGTGTGTGATATACACAAAGGGGTTGGTGCTCCTATGGGTTGGTGCTCACAAATTGTTGCTAGGTTGGTGCTCAACAAAGGGGTTGGTGCTCTTATGGGTTAGTGCTCATGAATTGTTGCTGGGTTGGTGCTTGATAAAGGGTTGGTGCTCCTGTGGGTTGGTGCTCATGAATTGTTGCTGGGTTGGTGATCGGCAAAGGGGTTGGTGCTCCTGTGGGTTGTTGCTCATGAATAGTTGCTGGGTTGGTGCTCGACAAAGGGGTTTGGTGCTCCTGTGGGTTGGTGCTCACGAATAGTTGCTAGGTTGGTTCTCAGTAAAGGGGTTGGTGCTCCTGCAAGTTGGCGCTTGTGAATATTGTTTGGGTTGGTTCTCATTCATATACTTGAGATTGTTCTCTGTAGTTTTTCCCACATTGGTTTTCCACGTTATATCTGGTGTCTCTCTCTATCTTGTGTGGTGTTTATTATTTGAGTTTTAATGCATATCTTGAATATTTGATTAAGTATATTTTGGTTAAAGGAAATTTTTATAAGATATATGACATACTGATTCACCCCCCCTCTCAGTATATCATGTGCTTAATGTTTTCCTCTCCATCTCAAGTTCTATAAGAACTAGCCATTTTGGCCTTTGTAAAATATGTTCCACCTAAGTATGGTGAAGCCCTAATCACTTGCATACTATGGATAAATAAAGACTTGATTTTTAACTCTTCTATGACTATTCATAGTGTGTTCACTTGAATGATTTATCTTTCTCATGTGATGACTATTGTTTCCTTAACATTGTTGTCTCATTATCTCACCTATTTGAAGCTTGAAGGCTTCTTCTTATAGGTCATGTGAAGTATTTTATGATGTTTTAAGGTTGAGTGAGTTAGTTTATTCAAATAGTGCCATTATAGGCCTCCTATATAGTATTCTTATCCTAAACATTCATCACAACCTCATAATGAAATATTGATGTGAGAAGATTTAGATTGGAGAAGTGTATGTTTATTTAATCTCTTGGTCTCATGTGTGGCATGCAGTTGGTTGGTAGTCATCAATCAATTTGGCGTATCACCTCATTTATAATAGTTTAATTTTATTTTTCTCTCCCTTTTACCTCACAATCATAGGTTTAGTAGTGATCTATAAGTGGTACATCAAGGGATCTAGCTGTATCTAGAGATTCACATCATTTTTAGGCTAGCCATAGCCTAGAGGTTGTTTAATTATGCCACTTGGATGAGAAGAGTTAAGAAATATCCTCAAAGGGTAAAAATCCAAGTGAAAATATTTAATTTATCAAATATTGACTTGATCATTGGCTCCATAATTGGGTATAAAATTATTTCCCTCATGGATGGATTTTCAAGATATAATCAGATCAGGATTGTGATAGAAGATAAACATAAGACAATATTCACCACTCCTTGGGGAAATTTTTTATATAAAGTTATGCCATTTTGCCTTAATAATGTTAGAGATACATACCAGAGGGATATGACCACTATATTCCTTGACATGATGTATGATATTATCAAAGACCATGTCAATGAAAAATTGGGTAAATCAAAGATCCATTCAGATTATCCAATCATGCTATGAAGGATTTTTGAAAGGATTTATGAGTGTAAGGTTTGACTAAATCCCATAAAGAGTATCTTCAGTGTCACTTCAAGAAAATTACTAGGATTTATTATCTCTTGCTAGGAATTGAAGTTGATCCTACCAAGTTAAAATCCATTACTGAGATGTTAAGCATGAAATATACTGAGAGGGGGGTGAATCAGTATATTATATATCTTTTACTTAATCTCATTAATTTTCTTTAACCACTTAATCACACATTAAAGATATGTAATAAAACTAAAATAATAATATGCACCACACAAGAGAGAGAGAAAATAGATTTTTAAGTGGAAACCCAAAGTGGGAAAAACCATGAAGAATAATCTCAAGGATATGAATGAGAACCAACTCAAATTACAATGTTCACAAGCACCAACTTGTAGGAGCACCAACCCCTTTACCGAGCACCAACACAATAACTATTTGCAAGTACCAACCCAAAAGAGCACCAAACCCTTGCAAATATTTGTGAGCACCAACCCAAAAGAGCACTAACCCCTCTTGTGTATAAAACACAACTATCTCTCAATGTTGCTTACTCAACAAATGATAGAACTCTACAATATCTTATACTTTTGTCTCTTCAAAAAAAAATACAAACCATACATTCTACTGCATATGACAAATGGCTTTTCAAACCTTTATTTATATCTTTCCAAATGACCTTTGGCATTTACCCTTTGTGACCCTTCAATCCTCATGAAAAATGGTGCCAAAGTTACATGACCCTTCGTATCCTTGCATTTGAAAATTCACATGGTGACCTTTCATAAGCAAATGCATCCTTTTATCTTTTGTCTTTATCTTGGTGACTTTTCGTATTCCTCAAATTGCCCCTTCATATAAAAATGTGCCATACCCTCTTTTGTCTTCACATGGGGACTCTTGGAATTCCTCAAGATGGCTCTTCATGAGAAAATGTGTCCTATTCCTCTTTTGTCTTTTCTCTTTGACTCTTTCACTTCTCCATGGGCCCTCTTTTGACTTATATACATCCAAAAAAATATTCATTAATATTAAATAAATATTAACACACATTAGCCAAGATATGAATATTAAAAATGCCATTAAATACAATGGGGCCTTTATCACTGATACTAGACCTTTGACATCAATGATAATATATCCAATAATCTCCCCCTTTATCATTGATGGAAACCTCAAAATGAAACTACCACATCTTGAAACTTTCACTACACATGCCAACCTACACATACTACCATCTAAAAACATAAAGTAACTTCCCCTTACTATAATAACCTATACCTATTCCTTGTACCTATTCTACACCTATTTTTGCACCTATACATATACCTATTTCTATTCTTCTCCCCCTTTGACATCAATGGCAAAGGGCCTACTTTGATCTAACAATTAACTCTCAATCAACTGATACTGATCCTCAATGGTAAGAAGTAAAATAAATTACTCTCAAATTCTCTTGTAGATACTCAAATGTGTATTTTGGTAGTGCCTTTATGAAAATATTTGCAATCTACTTTGTAGTACTAATATATTCCATCTTAACCTATTGATTTACAACCTACTCTTTCAAGAAGTGATATCTAATGGGAATATGTTTTGTTATTGAATGCATCACTAGATTATCTAAAATATTAATAACACTTGTGTTGTCACAAAAAATAGAAATAGGTTCATCATAGTTTATCTTGATATCTTCTAAATTCTACTTCATCCAAAAAACTTGATTTCAACACAATAACATTGTAATATATTCTACTTTAGTTGTAGAAAGTGATACTAAATTCTGATTTTTGCTTAGCCATGATACTAAGCTATCACCAAGGAAGAAAGCTCCTCCACTTGTACTCTTTCTATCATCTAAGCAACCTTCCCAATCTAAATCTGTATAAGCAACCAAAGTGAAATATCTACCTATGGGATACCATAATCCATAATCTAATGTCCCCTTGATATATCTCAATATTCTCTTCACCAACTAAACATGACTATTTTTTGTATTTGATTGATATCTTGCAACCATACCTATTACATGCATGATATCTGGCCTTGATGATATCAAATACAAAAGACTACCAATCATATATCTATATAAATATTGATTTAAAATAGATGAATCTTCATCCTTGATCACCTTATTTCCTATACACATTGCTGTGCCAACTAGTGCACAATCCTCAAAACCAAATTTATTTAACATTTCCTTGGCATATTTACTTTGAGATATGAAAATTCCTTTATCTGATTGAAATATTTGCAATCCTAAAAAAAATGACAATTCTCCAAGCATAGACATCTCAAATTATTTTTACATATTATCAAAAAATTCTTTTGTCATCTTTTCAATGTTTCCTCCAAAAATGATGTCATCAACATATACCACAACAATAAATTGATGCTCACATTCTATTTTGATGTAGAGATTACTGTCAACCAATCCTCTCTTGAAACATTGCTCTTCTAGGTACTTATCAAGTCTTATATACCAAGCTCTGGGAGCTTGTTTCAATCTATACAATGCTTTCTTCAATCTGTATACATGGCTACTAATATTTGAGAGAATAAATCTCTTAGCTTTCTCAATGTAGATATCTTCTAGATTCCCATTTAGGAAGGTATATTTGACATCCATCTAAAAAAATTTGAAATTTTAAAACACTGCATATGCAAGCAACATTCTAATAGCCTCTAACCTTGCTACTGGTGCAAAAGTTTCTTCAAAATCTATTCCCTCAATCTGAGCATATCCTTTAGATACTAATCTTGATTTATTCCTGGTCACTTCTCTATTTTCATTCAACTTATTTATTTAAACCCATTTTTTTTCCTATCACATTGTGATCTTTTGGTCTAGGCACTAATTCCCAAGTATCATTCTTTTATATATGATTAAATTCTTCATCCATTACCTTAACCCAATGATTATCATGTCTAGCTTTAGAAAAAGTCTTAGGCTGAATTTTGGATAACAAAAAAATTTTAACTTGCTCAGATTCACTTACCATCATTCTTATGGTGCAAATTCCTTCATTTATATCCTTGATGATGTCACTTTCATTATGATTTATTTGAACATATTTAGATGGGGTTTTGGTGTCCTTTTTCTCCTTTTTCTCATCTTCATCTGATCCTTCAAAATCTTCTTCTTCAATTATTTCAAGAATGTTTGTTAGATCACTAATTCTTTGTGTTCCATCTTCTTCTATCTTGACACTTGCATAATTTTTTTTATCAGTTCTCATTATGAAGCATCTATTGCTAAAAACTCTAAAATAATCAACTATTGTTGGTTTGTGTTTCCATATCTCATAAGAAGTCTTGTCACTATTGACTCTCAATAATGCTCTATTCTAAATATGCACTACTATAGAAATTGCCTTTCTCCAATATTTATCTGGTATCTTAGATTCATTTAGCATTGTCCTCACCATCTCTTGAAATATTTTATTTCTCTATTCAACTACTCCATTTTGCTATGGAGTTCTGACTTCCTGAATAATGTCTTTTTATTCCATGGTCTTCACAAAACTCAATAAACTGATCTGACATGAATTCTCATCCTCGATAATATCTTAGACACTTAATCTTCAAACTAGTTTCATTCTCAACTAATGATTTGAAATGTTTGAAAGCTTTTAATTTTTTATTTAAAAACATTACCCAAGTCATACATTAAAAATAATCAATAAACAACATGAAATATTTATCACCTTGAGTACTTTGAGTTCTCATATGTACACATAGATCAGTGTGAACAACTTCTAACTCTGAGTGGTTGAGTACTCTTTTGTTTTGAACCACCTTCTAACCTGATTCCCATGCTAACAAGGTTTACAAAGTGTGTCATATGGCTTTATAATTTTTGAAGATTTTTGAATGCTTGCTTCTTTTTTATATTGACAATATTGTCAAAATTTATGTGTCCCATTCTCATGTTCCATATCCAACTTTATTTAATTTGACTCAAACAACATCTTTGACCTCTGATGTTTGATAACATATACAAATTATTGCCTATTCTCTGAGCATCTGCAACCAACACATCTGAATATTTTCTCCTAATTTCAAAACCTTCTGTATAAAACTTTAGTGTGTGCCCCTGATCACACATTTGAATCACACTCAAAATATCATGCTTAAGACCTTATACATACAAAACATTTTCAATTTTAGTTCTACCATTATCCAAACTTATTGTACCTTTTCTGACAATTTTGGTAGTAGTATTATCTCTAAATTTCATTGTGTCACCATTGATCTTATTCAAGGTTATGAAATTTCTCTTATCTCCTATCATGTGTCTCAACATCCACTATCAATGAACCATGGCTTTTCGTCATATCTTGCATGCAAAGTTGTTTGTACTAACATAGATTTTTTAGGTTGTTTCTTCTACCATGAACTTGTCTAAACTTTATTATTTATGAATGGATCCTTAAAAATTTGGTCCTTCTTGATAGACTTGAACACTCTTTTATAGTCCTAGGCTATGTGTCTAAATTTGTTACACTTTTAAAATATTATGGCCTCTTAATTAAACCTTGATAGAGGAGAAAAATATTTGTGTCTTCTGCTTGACTCTGCATGACTTTCCTTCTCCTTATTTCTAAAATTATTAGCCCTTTTTCAACATTCTATTTTCTTATGACCATATCCATTACAATAAAAAAAATAACTATAAAAATAGGACCTATTTGTATATCTTTGACCTAATTCCCTTTCTTAGCTATGTTCCTTCCATCCTTATTTGTTTGAGATGTCCTCTGTATTCTTAACTTCTTCCTTTTTTATTCTCTTTTGTAAGAGCTTCAACATAGATCTTTCCTTTTTTCTTATCTATGAAAGTAGTGGCCTCCCTTTTCTCTTTTTCAAATCTAATACCTATCTTATTTGACATTGATCTTTGACTTTCTAATATATTATTCAACATATTAGTGATATTCTTAAATTTTAAATCATTGGATGCTCTATCATTTATTGATTTATTTATTTTCTCAAAATCTAATATTAAAGAAGCAATTTCAAAAACAAATCTTTCACATTCTTTACTTACTTTTTGTAACTGTGCCGTTAGATCTTCATTTTTTTTGGCTTCTTCATTTTTCTCGATCTGGAGCTTTAATTTTTTATTCTTCTTCTCAAGATATTTTATATCTTTTAAGGCACAAAAGATTTCTCCTTCTAGATTCACTTTGGCTTCATCTTTTTCTTCTTATTGACCATTTATACTTTTTCTTGTGGAGGGATCTTCATGAATGGCCATGAATAGAATCTCTTCTTCTGAATCACTGAATCCACTATCTTTGGCTGAGCTAGGATATTTAGAATACAAACTCTTCTTCTCAAATCTCTTCTTGAATTTTCTTTTAAAATTATTATTTTATGTAGACTTTCCTTCCTCATTGTCACCATTACCCTTATTTGGGAACTTAGCTACAAAATGTCCAATCTTTCTATTAGGTAATTTTTCTTGATATTTACCTGTGCCTTTTTTCAACTTGTGAATGAATAGAGCTCCATTTTCATCTTCATCATCACTAGAACTGTCACTTGATTATTAAATCTTAGCCTTCTTTTTCTTTGATGTCTTAAAATTAGCTTATCTCTTTGAGGGTTTCTCTTGTTCGATCTGCATCTCATATGCCATAAGAATACCATTTAGCTCATCCATCTTTCGCTTGGATAAATTCTTCATCTCTTCAATTACCAAAACTTTGGAATCATATCTCAATGGTAGAGATCTCAAAACTTTTTGAACCACAATTAATTCTTCTAACTTTTTTCCAAGACCTTGAATAGATTAACTATTTGATAATTCTGCAAAAGATAGCTTGCTATATTTTCTTTCTCTTCCATCTTCAAACTCTCAAACTATCTTTTGAAAGTCTAAAGCTTAGCTTGCTAAACCTTTCCATCACCTTTGTAAATATTCTTAAGTTTCACAAAAGTTTAATGAGAAAATTTACATTACATAACTTTAAGAAATTTTGATTCACATAAACCACATAAAATAACATTTAAATCTTTAGAATTATTTTCCCTTGCCTTCTTTTCTGTTAGAGTAGTCACAAGTGTCTATGGCTCTTTATATACCTCCACCATTGCTTGCCAAATGTCAAATCCAAAGGCCATCAAATAAGTCTTCATCCTTATGATCCAAAAATCATAATTTGTCCCATCAAACAAAGGTGTCTTATTTGTATAAAAACCTTCATTCGATCCAACCATCATGCTTTCCTGATCTACCTTCAAGCTATAAATTTTTTTCAAAAGGAACCTATTCTGATACCAATTTTTAAGCATAAAATATACTGAGAAGGGGGGGTGAATCAGTATATTATATATCTTTTACATAATCTAAATTTTTTCTTGAACCACTTAATCACACATTCAAGATATTCAATAAAACTAAAATAATAATATGCACCACATGAGAGAGAGAGAGAGAGAGAGAGAGAGAGAGAGAGAGAGAGAGAGAGAGAGAGAGAGAGAGAGAGAGAGAGAGAGAGAGAGAGTATATTTTTACATGGAAACCCAAAGTGGGAAAAACCATGGAGAATAATTTCAAGTATATGAATGAGCACCGACTTAAATTACAAAGTTCACAAGCACCAACTTTTAGCAGCACCAACCCCTTTACTGAGCACCAACATAATGACTACTTGTGAGAACCAACCCATAGGAGCACCAACCCCTTACAAAGATTTTTGACCACCAACCCATAGGATCACCAACCCCTCTTGTGTATAAAACACAACTCTCTCTCAATTTTGCTTACTCAACAAATGAACAAACTCTACAATATCTCTACCTTTTCTCTCTTAAAAAATAAATACAAACCATGCACTCTATTGCATATTAAAAATGGCTTCTCAAACCTTTATTTATAGCTTTCCAAATGACCTTTGCCATTCACCCTTTATGACCCTTCAATCCTCATGTAAAATGGTGCCAAACTTTCATGACCCTTCATATCCTTGCATTTGAAAAGTCACATGGTGACCCTTCATAAGCAAATGCATCCTTTCCTCTTTTGTCTTTATCTTGGTGAATTTTCATATTCCTCAAAGTGTCCCTTCATGGAAAAATGTGGCATACCCTCTTTTGTCTTCACATGGTGACTCTTATAATTCCTCAAGATGACTCTTCATGAGAAAATGTGTCCCATTCTTCTTTTGTCTTTTCCCCATGACTCTTTTGCTTCTCCATGGGCCCTCTTTTGACTTATATGTGATCAAAAATATATTCATTAATAGTAAATAAATATTATCACACATTATCCAAGATATGAGTATTAAAAATACCATTAAATGCAATGGGGCCTTTATCACCAATATTAGACCTTTGAAATCAATCATAGTATTTCTAACATGAGATTCTTCCACCTTATAATTCAAAGTAGCTCCATATTTTACAAGGCAAACTCTAGTCTATCAGATGATTCATTTTTTAGTTGTCTAATAGATGTCATCCTTTCACTCGCTTACTAAATAAAGGTGTTACATTTATCTAGAATGAATAATGTCAAAAATAATTATAACACCTAAAGGACTATGTTGACAATCAACCTATTTTGTTACCATAAATGACATGGAGGCCATTTTTACTATACTTATCTACCACTGACAATACCTTGGGGCCACTTTTAACTCATCATGATGAGAATGGAAAATAACATGTTGTGTACTATTTAGGTTATACACTGATGTAAGATCATAACTATATACCAATAGAAAAATCTTGTTTAGATATGGTATTTATAGCCCAAAATCTAAGCCATTACATTCTTAACAATAAAACCATAGTCATTTCCAAAGTAGCTCACTCAAGTATCTACTATCCAAAATAACTTTACAAGGCTACATGGAAAAATGGATCATGATCTTAAGTTAGTTCAAGACTAAGTATGTCAATTAGAAGGCCTTAAAGGGACAAGTACTTGTAGACCAACTTACTGAAGCTCCATTTATAGACACTAATCCCCTCATTTTTGCATTCCTAGATGAATCCATCATGACCATCATAGAAACACCTCCTAAGGAGTAGCACTCAAAGCTATATTTTGATGGGTCATTCACATCTCATGATTTAGGGGTAGGCATATTGTTTATTACAACACAAAGGGATCTCATTCCTAAATCAGTTTTTATTAGCTTTTTTTGTACTAATAACATGGCTAAATATAAAGCACTTATTACAGGGCTTTATCAAGTATTACAATGGGACATTTAACATCTCATGGTTCATGGTGATTATTAATTAATCATCAATCATGTTACATACCACTTTCAGACCAAAGGTGACAAGATGGTGCCACACAAGTCCATGGTGGACACTCTCAAATAAAAAAATTCTAACATAACATTTGAACACATGCCTCAAGCTAGTAATAAGACAATAGATGCCATTGACACCATTTGTTCTTTGATCTAAAACATATACAAGGCAAAAGAACATTAGTTCCTCAATGAATATTAGTTACTCATAAACCTTTACACATCGTAATGATTTGTGATATTTTTGGTTCCAATCCTATTTGGTACTCAGACCTATATAATTACCTTCATGCTAACATCATGCCACCAAATATATCACATAAATAATAAAAATACTTTACCCACCAAGCCTCTGAATATACCTTACTTGGCCTAAAAATTTAATGCAAAAGCTTTGATGGAATTTTGCTTCATTTTTAAACTTGGGTAGAAGCCACATTAGTAGTATGAAAAGTTCATGAAGGAGTCTATGTATCCCACTAGCATAACCATCCTTGCCAAAACTCTCCTATGTATTAGTTAATATTAGCCAACCATAGAATCATCTATAACTTTTAAATTCAAAATATGTGACAAATGTCAAAGGAATACCAATTTGATTCATGATTTGGTTAAAACACTCAAACCAATGCTTAAAACATGGCTATTTTCAACATGGGGAATAAATCTTGTTGGTAATATTAACCCAACCTCATCTGATGATAATAAATACATCCTTACAACTACTGAGTATTTTAGTTTGTGGGTTGAAGCTATATCCCTCATTTACATGATTGGAAAATATATTTCCAATTTCATTTTTAATCATCTCATCTACCACTATGGTATCCCATCCAACATTATAATTGATAATTTAAAATCATTTAAAAATAAGGATGTAAAATCCCTTTGTGTTGAGTACAACATTATTCAACATTTTTATACCACATATCACCCAAAAGATAATGGCTAAGCTGAGGCATCCAATAAAATGATTATCAACATCCTTAAATTTTTTTTTAATGATGTTAGACATGATTGGCACCTGTAGATCTTTTATACCCTCTAGGTATATTATATTAATTACCACACTCTAATACGAGCCACACCATATTACCTAGTATATGGCATTGAGGTAATTATTTTCATCAAGGTTGAGTTACCTTCTCTACATATCTCATTGAAACACATCCTAGATGATGAAGAGTAAATAGTAGCTTGACTACAAGAGCTAGAATTACTAGATGAAAAGTGCATGGCCACTGTAAATAACCTTCAAGAATATTAGAACTGGTTACATAGTCAATATAACTAGTGTGTTAGGAATAAAGAGTTAAATATTAGTGATCTTGTCCTTAGATAAAACCATAAGGACACCATAATTGATAATAATAAGAAGGGAAAGTTAAATCCCAATTACATAGGACCTTACATCATTATTACAAATTATGGTTCTAGAGTATACAGGCTCACTACACCAAATGGAAAAAAAATTGATGAGCCTATGAACATCATACATCTCAAGTGTTATTTCACTTGAGAAACCAAAAGCATTGTATATAAGGATCATTTACATTGTATCATACTATCATCTTCCTTGTATTATAATGTATATCATTCCTTCTATACCTTCACTATAAATTGAAGTTATTTTACCCTCCCTCCCCATACTTTTGACCTTGGTTTTGATTCATTGGCTCTTTAGGAACCTTTAATAAGGGGATTCAGATGAATTTTCATGATTTGATTCATTATTCTATAAAAAGGTAGTATTTTGGACTAGTATGATAGTGGTTTGGCAATTGCATTCTTCATTGTTATCATGTTCTATTTTATTTTAGGAGCCACTATTTATAACCATATTTGGGAAAATTAGTACCCATTCCATTGTTTCCTAATTATAACCACCTATGGGAAAATTATGAGCAACACCTTTACCATACCTTGCCATATAACCTTGCCATTCCTATGCTATACTATGGCATTTGCCTAATTCATGAACTTGTTGCTACCTATCCATATTTCTCCACTATAAGGAAGAAGTATAGTGACTTAAGGTCCCATTATAGGATTATTTAAGTAGTTATCAATTTACAATGAGTTTAGCTCAGTCACCCATTAAAGCATGTTCTCAACATTTTGTGAGGAACATAACCCACACTATCTCTATTTTACAAACAACATAAGCCACACTCTCATCATTTTGTGTATTGAACTATTTGGTATCTCATTATTCTTGATTGATTTGAGATGCCTCTAAAATTCCAAAAATATTGGTAAAAGACTTATAAAATTATAAAAATCACAAAATCATGAAAATTGGCTTAGAATTTCCATGCAAGATATAAAGATGTCAATTATTTTTGGATGGGCCATATTGTTTGTTTAGTTTATTTATAGACCACCTTGGTATTTTTCATCCCATTTTTGGAGAATTACATCAGCCTAAGGTTCTCATATATTGTGTAGGCAACACTTGGATATATGGGGTTCTTGGGTTAGCTTAGTCACACCTTCCTTTATTTTTTAATCACTTCTTTACATTAAAGATCCTAGGACTCCTAAATATTTCACAAGTAACCACTTGTACTTTAGTTTCCCTATCTTTATTGGCCTTAAGTCATATGTTATCTTCATTTTATGATTTCATGTTATGTGCATTATATATTCAACTTTGACACATTTGTGACCACTTGGATTAATCATTTATTCTCACTATTTTTAGGTATTATATTTTTCACACACACTTTCCATTTTGTGAGACACTTCCCCTATTAATCTACACATCCATCATGTTTCCTTGTCATAAATTTTATTTCATCCTATAAATTTAGAGAATTAAATTTATCTTAAAGTTCATGTTGGATCTTGTGTCCATGGAACTATGGATGCAATGTTTACTTACCTAGTGCATTTGGAGTCAATTCATTTACCCCTTCCTTTTCTTCTATTTCCCCCACTTTGTTTGTTTATGTCATTAACTGCTATAGGTTAGGTGCAATATTTTCCATATTATTTGTGTAATTTTCTTCCTATAGCCTAGGGGAAAACTTGTGCCATTGTCCCTGCATTATTATACCTACATCATTGATGTCTATCTTAGGGGTTACCGTATCACCAAGAGTAACACCTTTATTAAACATGCATGAAATATTTATTTTTTGTTTGCAATAACATTGTGATTAACCATTATTTGTGTTTATTTGATTTTGTTCTAGCTATTGTTTTTGTGTTTTTATTTATTGATGTTTTATTATGTTTATTAGCATTTTGTTTTTTTTACTTTGCTTTGTTTGTTTGCATGTTCATTTGAATTCGTTATTATGGATGCATTCATTGTGTGATTCCTCATGATTATACTTAAGTCCCTCAATATTCACAAGTCAGCATTATTATCTTAGTTTTTATCATTGGTGCATTATTTTTAGTTATTTATTAGATTGTAAGTCAATCCTTATGTATATTATAGATAGGTTATCATGGTGTTTTATATCATGGTACATAATGTCATGTGATATAATAAAAATCAATTCAGTGGATCTTAAAAACAATGGTGTTGAAATACTTCTCCTTGTTCAAATAAAAAAATTCTAATCTATCCAAATATTACCCAAATATAGAGTAATTAAATCACCAATGGATTTTAATCCCTACTAGTTAGGACATGCATATCCATATTAGAATGTAGACAAAATTCATATCTCTTCTCTTTATTGGCTGACTCTTAATCCATGAGTATAGATTAAATACGTAATCCCCCTTTTATTATTTTACATATTATCCCAAACCACACTAACAATGATTATGATTGCCTTTTGACAAATCATTAAGTTTTGATCTATATGGATGTTAATAATTATAATCACCTTTGGTAAAATCATTATCATCTACTACCCACCTAGGGCATCTTTTCATTATGATAATGATTATAACCACCTTTAGGTAAATCACTATCTCTATCCACCCAACAAGGGAATTTTTAATTATCCTAATGATTATAAACACCATTGGGAAAATCATAATTTTTATACCTCGCTATGTCAATGATTATAACTGCCTTTGGTTAAATCATCCTTTTTATCTTCCCAACTAGGGAATCTCACTATGCTACTAATTATAAATTCATTTGGGAAATTCAATATTTTTCCACCCCCTTAACCTTTAGATCCCATAGTTTCCTTCTTTTCAAGGGAATGTTCACCAATCTTATTTGCCACCCATTCTCTCAAGGTGACATCAAGTCTTATCCATCATCATCTAGGGAATTAGGCATTAAAGACATTTTTAATTATTTAAGAAGACATCACTATGCATATATCTTGCAAAGCCTTCCCAAACATGGGCAAATTGTAAACACCCCATTCTAGCCACAACTAGCTTTTGACTAGACTTTAGATTGATTTCTACCAAATATTGCAAATTAAGCCTATGAATTAATGAACATCCTAATTTTGTCTACACATCAAAAATTAGTGCTCAAAATTGTGTTGAGAGATCCCTATTTGGGGTATTATCCTATACACAATAGTAAACTCTCATAGATTCATCTTTAGTCACCTTGCTGCCTAATAATTAGTAGTTTGGATTTTGGACCCATTAAGCGGGGAACTTGAATAATTCCTAAAGTGCTAAAATGATAAGTAGAATGAATCAAATAATTAAATTAAATTAACTATTTAAGTGAATTTTACATGTAAAATTAGTGAAAATATTTATAAAAAAAGGAAATTTCAATAAATATGAGGTCATGATGACATCATCATCCTCAAAGTCAAGGAATTAAAATATCTTCCTAAAGTGTAATAAATATATAAAATGGAGAGACGTGCCTAATTAATATATCTATCCCAAATATTAATTACATGTCCTCCTCTTTGACTCAACTAGGGTTATATTTAACTCACCTACGGTTAGTTTGAACTCAATTATAGCTAGTTATAACCTAACTACACTTGGGTGAGAGCTAAATTTGGAGGCTATAAATATAAGGCCTCGCCCATTTATCTTTAAGCTCTCTTGGTAGAAAGTTATTGTGTGATTTAATAATTTTGGAAATAATGGGGTTTTATTTCTAATTTAGTTAAAGGATCTAGATTGATAGATTAGTAAATAATATATGGTAAATAAGCTACTAATTTGTGAAATTTATTGGTAATTACAGATTTTCTAAAAATAGTAATAAGAGGGAGAAAATAAAACTTAGATTAAACTATGCTGATCTAATTGAGACAAGATCTGATATTCACTATGCATGCTTGGGACACTATCATAAACATGATTATGAATTTTATTTTTGATTGAACAAGAGAATCAAAAGTGGATAGGAGTGGCATCGATGCTATAGTCCTTGTCTATCACTATTATCCTAAATATTTGATCTTTTTAGGTTTTGTTTAACAGGTCTGTGTGACCATGTCTTTGAAGTTTTGGTAGATGAAAGTTTGTAGATCTCCATGTAGAAAAGATTTTCTCTTCACATATTATATTATATTATACTTTGACTAATTTTTAACAAGAGGGGGGTTAGTGTGTTTAAGATTTATTGGACATGGATCCCCACCCCTTGTGTGGGAATGCTACCTACATATCAATACTTGGTGTAATTGTGATATGAGAATGCAAATAAATGATAAACTATGTGTGCTTGAGATGACTAGGGACTATTGTAAGGATGAAATAAGTTAGATATAGTATTGGATAGTTGTATGTCAAAAATAGGGAAATGTGCTTGAGTAGTCTTGCTTGAATTCTTGCTTTCTTTGTGATATTTACCAACCCCCTCCAAATTATCTTTGAATGGGATTTTATAAGAATTTATTGGTCATGGGTTGAATGTGCATGCATTAGGCTAATAAAAATAAGGATGAGGAATGGAATAAATTGACTGTTAGGGGAAAAAATGGGCTAGGACAATAGAGACAAAAGTAGATAACATTGGCACCAATTCTATAGTTCTATGTGGTGCTATTGTCTTAGGTAAATGAGACCTAGGGGGTTGGATTGGTCATGAAAAGAGGACCCTAGCTCAGATAAGATCAAGTACAAAAGGTTATAGATGATTGGGAATCAGTGAAAATAATCTTGTGAGGGTCATGAGAGCAAGTAAGAGGGACCTATGTGTTAGGTGTCATTAGCCATGCTCAAGTTACCAATTTTTGCATTTTTTATGACTACATTTGCCCCTCCTTATTCTAGTGATGCAACAAAGTGAAATACTAGGATAAAGGAAAAATAAAAATCATACCTAAAATTACCTATAAGGGTAAATCCCATGAAGCTATGTGATGCTAGGTGTGCATAGATAGATCACACTGTGAAGTGTAAATCTATAAGAGAAAATAAAGAGTGGATCAGTTCTTACTAGATATGATGTATTTAAAATAAGAACATATAAATTTAGGTGAGAAAGAGAGGAAGAGAAAGGAATGAATACATCTCACCAAGTACATGAACCTATACAAAACCTATTATGCTATTGAGTGATGTTGGATGATGCTGAGTAATGTTGGGTATGTGCTGAACCAAAGGTAATATCGTGAATGGAGTTGAGTTCTCAACTCCTCAAAAAGTGTCTCAAGAATGCAAAATCTGGCCCTTTGGCTCCATCTTCACCCACTAAGTGAATCTATGTGATCCTACATGTGTTTATCGATGTTTGGACTATGTGTTTAATCCCTCTAAGTAGGTGGCTCAAGAATACAAAGGCTAGCTAGACCTTTGGCTCCATCATTGCCCCATGAAGGGAAGTTATGAACTAATATTAATATGAAATGTATGTCATATGAGATGGATATTTAATCCCATAAATGTAATATGATATAACAATTTTGGCATGGATAGATAAATATATATTGGAAACTAGGCCACTCTTGCCACTCTAAAAGATGGAGATTAGGCTTATATGAAAGCCACTTCAAAAGTGAGAATCTAGATTATGTGAAATCAAGTTGAGAACTTGAGAACTTGGTAATTTGGAGGGTAGGATCGTATGAAATCCACTCTAAAATGATACCAACCACTTTTATATGGAATAAGGTACACAACTATTGAGAATGTCTAGACAATGCTGAACTAGGAAAGAAAAAGACAAATGTACAACACACATTAGCTCTAATCACTAATTTTTGGAACATAGATTATGATCTAGAAGTTATACCAATTGCCATATCTAAAAATATAAGTGGGTGCCATCATACTATTTATGATGCCCCATATATTTATATTCTTTGAGGAAAAGGTGTACTAAAACTATTAGTTTTAAACTGGTCTAGCTATGCCAATTTATAGCTAAACCTACTTTTCTACCTATGTCTAGAAATTATAGTTTTTTTACTATTTGGATAGGAGCACTAGAAATGGATAGTAACAACACCAATGCTATATTATAGTCTTATCACTATTGTCCTGGGCTAAATCTGATGACTATTCTATATTCTTCACTATTCGCTTGGTCTATTATAATTGGTTTGATGTCTAGTTATTGTTTTGAGTGTTCTAAAACTGGATTTTTGAGTTGATAGGAACTCTGATCTCTATGACAAAGTCCCTATTTGTTTTACCATCTTTTGAGGGTAGGAATATATACCCTACAATGACTTACCTATGAATAAAGATCCCTAAAAGTGTGTTATGCTACAAAACGTATGATATAGTAATGATAATTGACAAGATGTCTCAAGATATAACAGAGTTTGTATTGATAGATTGTTAGATTAATAGGTGTATGACTAGATAGATATAACAATGCAAAAGCATGTGCAATGTAATAAACAAGAATTAGAAGTGTTAGCTATTAATTATCAGTTATCATGAAGGGATAGATCATTATGTCCATCATGGCATCCAAGAAGCAAGATAATGCATGATTTGGATCATGACATTACAAATAATCAAAAGAAATCAAGAAACAAGCACATACGGAAAGAATCAAGAAGTATACAAGAGTGGCCAAGGGGCCAAGCAAACAAGGGACATGGGAACATGCCACTAAAACTAGAAAGTAAGCATGCAAGGCATGTTCAAATGCCACATACACATACAGTTGAAATAATCAAGTTGGTATGAAATCCATAATCACATAGAAGAGTATAGGCAAAGGAAATTGGCAAATTTATAAAGGCACACACATGAATATAAGCAAAGGACATTGGTATATGTCCTAAGGCACATACCATAAATAAGAAGGAACTAGGAATGCATTCACATCAAGGCATGCTAAGCAAGAACATAAAGCATGTAAAAAATATAAAATACAATCACATATAACTAACCAAATTAAGAGTATGAAAGTATGAAATATATGTTAGTGCAAGACTAGGTATATGTATATAAATACACAAGTGCTAAATACTAGTGAGTGTTGATAGAGTAATCTATGTAAGCTAGTAAATAATGTACATCAACATGATAAATAGAGTGTGTGGTGTAGAAATAACATAACTTGGATGGTGTAGTCATGTAGAATATACCCCTGGGGGGAAGATATATCAATGTGTGTCTCACATATAAGAGTACGATACCCCATCAATGGGTAGAGTAAAGAAATCAAGGGTCTATAAGTCACTGAACACACTCAAAGAAGTTCAAGTGAAGCATGGTAATGTAGATAAATTGACAAACAATAAAATATAAAAACAAATGTATGTCTAGTATAGGATTAGAAATGTAAAGCATGAAGGATTTATACAATCAAGATGTTTTTTGTGTTTATGACGTATTTGAATGTTTTTGGATTTTGAAATTTTTTCATTATTTATGGTATTTTTGAAATGTTATAATATTTTTATATTTTGAGAATATTTGATCTATGTACAAAAAATCATAGGGAAATTATGTATAATAAATCATACGAGACTATATATAAGTACACTAAGAAAAGATGATACTAATTGATGAGTCTCATGGGAGACTCTCTATCATGGTGTCATGTATCAAGGAGAGGAATTATACGTGATCAGGAAGCATGATGGAGATGCTGAGACTATGGCTCTAAAATTTGTATATGTTGTAAATGCTCTAAAGTATCTAAATTAGGAACTAACTATTGGGTCCCCTATAATTCTAAGAAGTGGATGCAACTGTAGGGATATTAAGGACCCATCTATTGTTAGGAGAAGCTCTCTAAACATGTTCTCTACATGTATATGTATGAGATCTCAATGAGACTACCTTAGTTGTGAATACTATAGCTAGAAGATATCTAGAATCCTAAAACTATGGAGGTGTATGAACCCTCTATGCTAGTGATGGATCCCTTAACTATGTATAAATTTGTACTGGAATAGGAAATATAATTGGTGGAAAAATTGTAACTGGTGGCAAAGTTAAAACTAGTGATTGTGGAATAGTAAATGGATCTAAAGTGGGGAGTGGTAACTCATATGGAACTCCACTAATTGTAATAACCTAATTAGCATGAATGAATTTCATGCATCTATGAACTATAGAGGGGGCTAAATGAAGTTTTTAAATCAATGGTTGACTAAGTAACATATCAAAAACTTTGACATTGGGAGCAATAGTGAATGGTCTGGCCATGTGTGTTAGACCAACCTATAGAGGAAGTACAATCTCACCCTATGAACTTTGGATATGCCCACTAAATCTACTAATAAATGTGTCCATCATGGTAATATCCCACTTTAAATATCCTAAATTCTATAGTAAATTTATAATGCACATGTTTATACTAGATCCATTATTGATAAGAACACTATGAATCGGGTGATTATGAATGTAATATTTGATAAAGAGTGCATGATAATCCGAATCATCCTTGATGATCTCTTTCTCTAAGAAGGATATGGAAGGTCTAACTATAACTCTAGAATTATATACACCAATCATGTTATTCAAAGGATATGATTCAACTAGAGGTGCCCTATATGTATCTAGTGGTGGATGTGCGTGATATGCATGGTGAACCCCTGATGTGTCCCCTATCTCCTATTTTGAATGTTGTAGAAAAGGATTTGAGAAGATTTTTAAATCTTTATTCTATGTTTTCTTTGCCTAAGGAGGCTCAACTAAAGTGCCAATATCAATATGATTTCCATCTATTAAATCCTATATCTTGTGTCTTAAACTGATGTATCTATTTGTTATATGGCCCAGTGCCTTATGAAACTCAAAAAAAGCATGGTGATCATATACTCATGGAAGAGGATTTGTTGGGTCAAATTCTTGAATATAAGGGAGATATATGATGTTACATTCTAATAACTATTGTAAAACTCTAGCTAGAGAAACCAGGTAGATTGGTAAATGTACATCAAGGAGGTTTTGATAAAACCACACATTGAAGTGGCTCTATAATTTCATTAACTATTGGTTGATTTTGAGTCTTGTTATCATTTACCTTGACCTTTTATGGGACTTTATTGTTACTCTTGTTGGTTTTTTTGAGATACTTATGCACTTGAATTTTCTCATTGAAATTAACTTGAATTCTCTTTCCTTTAGTATGTGACATAATTTAGTGAAGGAAGAGAATATTTTGAACATAATTGATTCATGAAAAGCCAATAGAAGACTCTATTTAAATATATCATGTAGCTCTTAATCAGCCATGGGGCTAGTCATCTTAGCCAAAATAGCATTATATTGGAGAACATAATTTGTTAGATGCTGATTTGACCTTTGTTTTTATTGTGCAACTTGAGCATATGAAACCTTATCACCAATGTTAATGCTAAACTGAGATAGGAACATTTCAAATAAGGGATTTATTGCATTAACTGACTAATTTAATAAACTATAGAACCATTGTAAATCATAATACTTTAGGCTCTATAAAAAGAGTTTGGTAAGTAGCTAGTCATTTGGTACATAGTCCAATCATGTTGCATGAAAATATCTCAAATGTTTCTCCAAATCACCCTTGACATAATAAAAAGTAATCTTGGGTTGAACAAAACCTTGTGGTAAGGGTGTGGAAGCAAGGTGACATTCCAATGGTGTATGTAATAGAGAAAAAGACTCTAAAGCCTATGTAGGTCTAGAGGCACCTTTCTCAAGATGTATCACCTTGGATTGAAGAGATATTATATCTTACACAAGATCTACCACATTAGGAAACAAAGATGTATTAGCTATAGCTGGTGGCATAAAAGAAGGTTAGGCTTCTATAGGGGGTTGTTAAGACATAGTTGCCCTCATAATGTCATTTTCAACTGGCTACTCTATGGGAATGGAAAAATCAACTTGTTTAGCCTTTTTGATTTCCATGAGAGATTAAAATATAAGAGTATGATATCAAGGATGTTCCTTGAGTCTTTCTATGAAACTTTGGAGGATCCAATCTTTATTTAGTATAACTTCATTATCAATAATGGGTGGAAGTGGATTAGTGGTCCAATGTGGTGGAGCATGAGAATTGGTGTGTACATCATCATTGTTATTCTCATATTGCTCATTGTCTGAATTATTCTCATTGAAATTGGTGTAATTTGGATGTGTATAATCTATACCTAGAGTCTGAACTAGTTGTTTATCCATAGCATATGGTCGAGTTGAAGGAATCTAAGTGAATTTAGGAGGGTTTCCACTAAGTCTTGCACTTCATCTCAAAGGAAAAGTTTCAATGAGCTTAGGTGGAATAAGGAAAACAACTTGGATAATGGTATAAAATATTAAATAGACATAATCTAAAAAAGGAATTGGAATATGCATAAGAAGGATACGAAGGTTGCACACATGTAAGGTGATATCTCAAGAAGTGAATAGGAGTTAGTAAATGAAACCAGGGTTTTGATAATGATATGTTTATAAAATAATATGGAAATTTGAAAATGAAATTGGATTTTTGATTTAAATATGTAACTAAAAATTCAAAAAAATATTGGAAATGCTTGATTGAATAGGACCTCGTATGTATAACTAGGGTTTTAAGATTTTTTTTTTCAAATTAATATTTCATTTTGAATTTTGAATGGATTTTACGATTTTAATATTATATAAGAAATTAATAAAAGTTTTGGAAAATTATTGGAAAAATACTGGGATCTAGTATGGACAACTAGGGTTTGAAAGTAAATTATTTTAAAATTAACTACTAAATTTTAATATTTGAAATGAATTTTTGATTTAAATATTCAAGTAAAAATTCATAAATTTATAGGAAAAATTAGTAGGAATTTTACCCTATGATTGCTAGGGTTTTTGTGTGCAAACGAAGTAAGTTAGGTTTACCAAATGATTTAACAATTTTGGGAATATTAGGGTTTTATTCCTAATTTAGGTAAAGGGTCTAGATTGATAAATTGGTAAATAATATATGGTAAATAAGATATTGATTTATGTGACTTATTGGTAATTAGATATTTTCTAAAAATAGTAATAAGAGGGAGAAAATAATACTTAGCTTAAACTGTGCTGATTTGACTAAGAGAAGATCTGATATTCACTATGCAGGCTTGGGACACTATCGTAAACAAGATTCTAACTTTCATTTTTTGATTGGATAGGAGTGATAAAAGTGGATAGGAATGACACTAGTTTTGTAATACGTTTCTGACACTATTGTCTTAAGGATTTGAGCTTTATAGGTTTTGTTCGATAGGTTTATGTGACTTTGTCTCTAAAGTTTTGATAGCCAGAAGTCTATATAGCTCCCTATAGAGAAAAGTTTCTATTCAAACCCTATCTTCCACTATACTTTGACCAATTTTGAACAAGAGGGGGGGTTAGCGTGTGTAATATTCACTGGACATGGTTTCACACCACTTGTGTGGGCACACTACCTACATACCAATACTCCTAAGAGGGATCAAGCCATATGTAGTTATCCCTTTGAAAGTGCTTGGTGAAATCCTGATATGAAAATATAAGGAAATGCTTAATTAGGTGTGCTTAAGATGACTAGGGATTGGTGTAAGGATTTGAATAAGCTATAAATAGTATTGGATGGCTATATTTAAAGAATAAAAAAATGTTAAGTAGTCTTGATTATATTCTTGATTGCTTTGTGATATTTTCCAACCCCCTCCAAATTATCTT
Source organism: Torreya grandis (assembly GCA_037957365.1). Taxonomy (NCBI): domain Eukaryota; kingdom Viridiplantae; phylum Streptophyta; class Pinopsida; order Cupressales; family Taxaceae; genus Torreya; species Torreya grandis. The sequence continues at coordinate 457,740 of JARHVA010006683.1, read as the reverse complement.
TGAATGGGATTTTATAGGGATATATTGGTCATGGGTTAAATGTGCTCATGTTAGTCTAATAATAAGAAGGATAAGGAACTAGAATAATTTGATCATTGGGGATAGAAATGAGCTTGGACAATAGTGCCAAAAGTGGATAGGAGTCGTACAAGTGTTATAGTCCTAGTGTGGCACTATTGTCCTAGATAGACATGACCTAGGGGGATGGATTGGTCATAAAAAGAGGGTCCTATCTCAATTGGGATAAATTTTGGAAGGCTAGAAATGATTGAGAATCAATGAAAATAAGCCTATGAGGGTCATGAGAGAAAGTGAGAGGGACCTATGGGTTGAGTGTCATTATCCATGCTCAAGTTACCAATTTTTGCATTTTATATGACTACATTATGCACAAATAAATATAAATATCTCTTGGTGTAAATTTATTATGCACAAATATATAAAAAGATCTCTTGGTGTAAATTTATTATACATAAATACATACAAATCTCTCTTGGTGCCATGTTGTTATGCCAAAATAACTCTAAAAAGCTTCATTGATATAGTGTTACCATGACCATTTTCTAAAGCCAACCAAAATTACCAAGTTGCCAAGGAAAAGTGGAGAAATGGAGCTTCATTTACAAATATTTATTAAGCACATATCTGATCAATCCAACTACCTAAAAAAGAAGATTTGGAGATATAAGGAATTTCAAAGGGAGTTTCTCTTTTGTGCTTTTAGTTGTGTCTAAACTATGTTATTATTATTTATGTTTACCTAAGTACTTAGGCAAGAATTGTTAGTTTTTATTGAAATTATTTGGTTTTGATTCTATTCACTAATAAGAGACTAATGAACCTCTTTGTACTCCTATGTTTAAAGTGATACATCCTTATGGTGGAATCATCTTTGTGATTCCAATGGGAATGATCCTATTGCCTTACTTGGGAAACATTTGAGAGGTAGTTCCAAAAGAGGTATTTGAATTCTACCTATAAGGAAGACAAAATAATTTAATTTAAAATTTTGAAGAAAGGAAATATTTATTAGGTATGATTTTAAAAAAAATGTTTTACAAGGATCACTTAACTTGAGTTTACAATAAATAGATATTTAAAAAAAGGAACAATAAAAACAAACTACAAATAATCCCCAAGACGTGATTATGATATAAAATACACTCTAATTTAATAAATAGTAAGAAAAAACACCCTAAGCTTTAATACTTAAAAGAATAGTCGACCAACCTTAAATATAAATGATCTCCTTTAATCATATGGCATCTTCTATTTCTTCTTTGAGTTCCCAAACCATGTTATCCATTATGTAAACTTATTTTTCAAGTGTTTTGCCTTTGATCATCTTATTTTTTCCTCTAATAAATTTGTTTAACCCATCCAGATAATCTTTAGCATGTATTTTCTTTGTTTCTTTAGTATTGGGATCCCCATTTTTAATCTTAGTGGTATTATTACTTACTTTCTCCTTATATCTAGCCCTCTCCCCGAACTCCTTATCCTTCTAAAAATTAGAGACCTATATGGCCATCTCTTCCTTTAGTTGTTTAATTTCTTAGTTATAATGTAGGAGAGTTTAATTGGAATCACTCCCTTGTTTCTAACTTTTTATTATGTATCTCCTAAATATCCTTTTTGTATTTTTGGAAATCCTTGATTAATTATTTTAAAAGGCCAAGCTGAAAGACCATAGTTTACTCAAATTTACTAACTTTATCTATTGTATAATTTTTATCTTGATAAATTTCAATCATTTTGGTCCTTAAAATTCTCTAATGCTTCTTATATGGCTCTTTATTTTTTAGAATCTAATTCTTCTTAGTCATACCAAGATTATTTGGCTTACTATCCTTGATTCCAATCCCTTTGTTAAAATAGGCACCCTTTATGCCTTTATTATTTAGATTATTTTCAAAGTGGAAAATGGTTTACTCATCATCTTTGTCCTCATATTCAATGATAACCTCTAAACTCTCATCTAGCCCCATCCCTTCAGCATCCCCTTCCTCATTATCATTATTTACCATTGTTAGTTCAATGGTTAGGTAATCAACTTAATCAATAGAAAGATGAGAGTTTGGTGGATCAAATAATCATTATTTTTCTCTTAATAGTCCATGATGGTGCTCTCTAAATACATTAATAGATAAATAGTAGGTTAATCATGATATTATAGCTGAAGTGGTTTAACATAATAAAATGGTGTGATTAGATGAACCTATACTTACCTTCAAGGGTCCAATTAATTCATGAGATAAAAACATATTTCATCCCATGGGTTAGGTAACATATTATAAAGGTAACTTACATCTATATGATGATTTCTCTCCTTTGGCTTAAAAAAAATTGAACGAACTCCTTCTTCCTACTTCTATCCTTAAAATCCTTAATGTCATTTATGGACATAATAGTGACTATTGAATTGTTCTCTTCAGTAATGTCTAGAGTGAACCCCCTCATCCTCACAATCCTTTCATTCCATTCATTCATAAAATCCAAAGTTAATAAAGGGTCAAGTCATAGATTCTCTTAATATAATGTTTTAGAAAACCTTGGTGAATATTTTTTGATATAGTAATATACTCTTTTAAATTCATGTAAGACAAAGTTTCAATTCATACCCTATCTCCCCCATTGTTTCTTGATCAAAATCAAGGAAATATGATGATAGCTAAATATAAAAATAATTTCCTTTGTCTTTTGTGTTATGTAAATTATAGGCATGATGAAGATACAAAGGTAACAAATTTTAAGTTGGGATTGAGCTAGGTTTAATGCATTATTTTAACTTGACTAATCCTCATACCTTGGTTTTAGATATTGAATCTACTCATTGAGAAGATGAAAAGGAAAACTCTTTCTAGAAAGCAAGATAAGAATTTAGGAATAATAGGTTGTAATCTAAGACTAAGAATCCGAATTGTCCTTTTGGCAAAAAAAATCAAAATAATTTATCAAAATAAGTCCTTTATAAAGTACCAAAATATTAATAAAGGTATTGAGACTAAGAATTTTATAAGGAACAATTATGGGAATAACAATTAACCACAATTTACTTTCATGGATTGATCACTGAAGAAAATATTATTCTCTTACCTCTAAAAATTATGGTACATTATTATTAATATAATGATAACCATTAAAAAAAGATTTTCAATTGCTATAAAATAATCATCTAGCTAATCATCAAGTTTTTGTTATTCTGGAAAATAGGAATGCATAACTATAGTGTCCTTTAATTGAGAGTAGAAATATATTTACTAGTTTTCATTTATAAATTTTGATTGATTCCAATGCTACATAGAGTTATATATCACCTTATATTACTTGTAAATGAAACGTTAAATCCTCTAAGTTAAGAGAATAATGAAAATTAAAATTTGCCACAAAGAAATAAATCCATGTTGGAATGTTTGGAAGAAGAAGAACTTGATCTTGGGGTCTTTAAAACCAAGGTAAATATGGTTTGGCACCCTTAGGTTAATATGATATGATATTTGGAATGGATTGGTTACAAAAACATCAAGTTCATCTTGATTTTTTCAAAAAGAAATTATAATGTATTAATGACTTGGACAAGTGGGTGGTGATTTAGGGTATTAAGAACCCTATGGCTTGCAATATTATTTTAGCCATGTAGATAAAAAGAATAATTAATAAGAGTTATAATTTTTATATTGTTCAAATTAAATAACTATATAAACAATTAAAATATACCCTATAAGACTATCTAGTCTTCAGAGAATTCAAGGGTGTATTCCCTAAATAATTTTCTAATTTTCCTCCTGAAAAGGAATTTGATTTTTACTTGGATATTTTATATAGATATGCAATTACATCCAGGGCTCCATATTGGATTAATGTGGTATATATAAACAAACTAAAAGTTTAACTAGATGAAATTTTGAACAAAGGTATGATTTGGCCTAGTGTGTCACCCTAGGGAGCTCTCATTATCTTTGTCAAAAATAAGGATGATATCTTGAGACTTTGCATTGATTATAGAAATATAAATAAAGTAATTATTAAAAATAAGTATCCTATTCCAATAATAATGATATTTTTTCTCAAATTAAGGATGCTTCTATATTTACTAAGATTGATATTCTACCAAGGTATTATCAACTCAGTATCAAAGATGAAGATGTGCAGAAGACAACATTTCAAATAAAGTATGGTCACCATGTGTTTATTGTTTTTCCCTCTAGCTTGACTAATGCACTGTATTCCTATAAGAATTTAATAAACAACATGCTCAATGGTTTTATAAATAACTTCAAGTTGGTATTTTTTAATGACATCCTCATGTTTTATAATAATGATGTTGATCATGAATAAAATCTATAATTAATCTTGCATAGGATAAAAAAAATAAGTTATATGTCAAATTATCCAAGTGATTCTTTTACCAAAATAAGATCCATTATTTTGGGAATATATCTCAAAATAAGGGTTGTACATATATCCTACCAAGATCAAGGTAATAAAAGAGTGGCATGATCCTAAAAATATGCACTAAGTAATAACATTTATGGGTCTATCTGGTTAATATATAAGGTTTCTTGAAAAATATTTATAGAGTTGTTAACCCCATTATTTCACTATAGAAGAATGGGAAAAAAAATTGTTTGGGCTTGTCAATATGAATAATATTTTCATAAATTGAAGGATTCATTAAATTCTACTCTTATCCTTATTATTCTAGATCCTAATGGGAATTTTGAGATTTGGGCAGATGTTTGTGTTGTTTTAATTAGGGATGTTTTGACCTAAGATGGAAACTTTTTAGCCTATGAGTCTCATAAACTCAAGGCACATGAACAAAATTATCCCACCCATGATCTTTAGTTGGATTTTTTGGTGCATTCCATCAAGTAATGGAATCATTTCTTGCTTGGGATTTTTTTAAAAAAAAAGGTATGATCATCGTAGCCTTGTGCACTTGTTTGATCAATAATAAATGAATTTAAGGAAGTGAATGTAGATTTAAATTATTAGTAACTTTTTATAATAATATTTATTATTTCAAAAAAAATGGTTTATGCCTTTAGCATGAAAACTTACCTTGTTACACTTTTTTCCAGTCACATTTTAGAACTGTTGTTTTAAAACAACAAGTAAAATATTCTATCTATAAATAAATCTAAACAAAATTTAATAAAGGAGTGGCGAATAAATCTTTCTCTGGCCTTTTTTTGATTTAGATTGACTTTTGACATATTAATAAATAATATATGTACCAAATTATTAAAATTTAAGGGAGAAATTATTGGAATAATTGCATACTACACCTCATTTTTATCACTTTGGTGTCATGAAGATGACACATGAGGTGAGAAGGTTATAATTTTGGCCTAAGTTGAATAAGGAAGTGGCTATTCTTGTGTAAAAATTCATATAATGTTAGTGTGTTAAATCTAAACTAGTCATCCATGAGGTTTATTGTATCCACTTTCAATTCCATAAACAAATGGGGTTTTTTTTTTATTTCGATATATTATATATCAGGACTACCTAAGTGTCAAGGTAGGTATGATACAATTTTAATTTTCATTGAAAAATCTATTAAATTTTCACATTTCATTGCAAGAAAATTAACATATGATGCTCTAAATTTTACTAATAAATTCATAAAGTAGGTTTTTCACCTTCACGAGGTATTCAAGGTAATTATCTTTAATAGAGATCAATTACTTACTTTAAGGTTTTGGAAAACCTAGACTTTTGTGTTTGGTACATGTATTAATTTTAGTTCAACATATAATCCAAAAAATAATGGCTAAACTAAAAAATTAAATTAAGTTTTTGAGGACATGCTCAAAATGTATGTCATGAATCAACAATATAAGTTGAAATATTATCCCCATTTAGTGGAATTTTCTCATAGTAACACTTATCACTCATTGATAGATATGACACCTTTCTAAGCCTTGTATGGTCTAAAATTTAATACCCCACTCAGATTGAATTGGTTGTAAAATATAATAATGGTTAGTCCTAAAATTTTGTAGAAATATTATAGCCAAATGAATCATATTTGGTAAGGCTAAAACCTATCTCATATTGACAAAGAATTTATGTTGACTTAAATCCAAGGTAATTTAAAGTTTTGGATAAAGTGTGATTAAGAGAAAGACTTAAAAAAGTTACATGATGTTTTTCAAGGCATCCAAACTAGCTCCACACTTTATTAGACCATTTAATATTGTGTAAAAGATTAACCATATTGCCTGTCATCTATCTCTCCTTTCTTATCTCTATAAAATGCATGATGTGTTTCATGTTGATTTAAAAATTAAATATGTGCCTCATCCATCTCATTTTATAGATTTGGTTAGTCTCTAGGTGGTGGGAGAGAAGATGATCCAATTTAACCAAATTTGCATTTTAGATCATCATAGCATTAAATTATGCAATAGAGATATTCAACAAGAGTTAGTCCAATGGGACTAGTTGAATGGGAAAAGTGTTACATAGAAAGTATAATAATGTGATATTTATGTATATGTTATAATTTAATTTCTTAGTGGATATATATATATATATATATATGTTGATTATGAAAATATTTTAATTATTATTATTATCTCTTTCATATAGATATTATTGATATCATTTTTATGGTTATAGATATAATCAGAAGATAAGCTAGGCCGAGTGATGGAATACTTCCATAAACTAACACAAAACAACTTTATACAGGTATAAAATGGGGTAAGAAACAAATTTTATCTTTAAGGTTCCACCATTTATTTCACGTTTTTTGTATATAATATGAATACCTTGTACTATGTGTGAATTGTATTTTTTTGTTTCGAGTTGTCATGATTGGCATAAATCCAATTATGCTCACTATTTATTTGGTCAGATTTGATGATTTTTAATGTGTGTTTGTGACACAAAAATAATGCAAAAAAAATAGGCCATAACTTTTGATCTGTATCTTCATTCAAGCCCATCTACGTGATAAAAAAATTATCTTAAAAATATCAGTTATGGACATTTTTGTTATTTTTTGGAGGCCATACATGATCATATAAAGGTCTAAAATTGTAGTTTAATATTATTTTTAGTTTTTTTCTAATTTTATAAATTATATATTTTTTAACTATATTTAAACTTCAATGATATTCATATGATAAGTTAATCTTATTTTATTTTTATTTTTGGATATTTTTAGAGCTATACGTGCTTGCATTCAAAACTTAATAAAAATAGTAGCTCTTAAAAATAATAGTTTAAATTTTATTATTTTTAATAGTATTAAATTTTTCATGTCAATTCCAATTATGGGTTGAGGCTTATTTATGTATGGTTTGTAATTATTTGAATCATTTAATATGAATCAATACATGTTATTGTTTCATAAGTTTTTCCTATTGGTATTTTCTTGTCTTGATAGTATTCAAGTTCATTATTTGGTATTAGAGCAAGTTATAATTTTGGAGGTGTAAGAGATGGTGAGAGGATGAGGAGGAATCACCTAGATGCATTAGATTATGCAAGATCTACAAAGACAATTAGAAAAATTTATTAAGATAATTATAAATAAAAGACAAAGGAGAGCAGAAGATGGTGTTGAGGATGACATAGATCATGAAGAGGAAATTTTGCAAGAGGAAGAACAACAAGAATAGTTATCATCAATGGAAGAGAGGATGGTTAGATATTTATAAGGAAGTAATGAAAGTTTAAATTATAGATTATGGAGGAAGTTTAAAACTAGAGGAGTTGATATATTGGATGAAGAACATGGAGAAGTTTTTTGAATGGAGAACTATGGGAGAAGATAAGAAGGTAAATTTTGCATGTACAAAATTCAAGGGTTGTAATGAATTGGTGGGATCACCTGTAGAAATAAAGACATAAAAAGGTAAAAAGATAATCAACTCATGGAAAAATATGGATAAGAAGCAAAGGGATAAATTTCTTCCTATGGATTATACAAAAAATCTATACATAAGATTCAAAAATTTGAAACATAAGGATCATAGCATACAAGAGTATATAGATGAGTTTTAAAATATTTCCATACGAGTGAATCATGATGAAACATAAGAATAGATGGCCATAAGGTATGTAAATGGTTTGAAGTTTTCTATTCAAGATGAATCAAGCATGTATAAAATAATTTACATAGAGGAAACTTATCAATTATCTTTGAAGGTAGAATAAAAACAAAATAGAGAGAATTTTAGAAGAACATCTATTTTGCCAAGATGAGGAAAATCCCATCAAATAAGGGGATAAGGTGGATTTAATAAAAATTTGTATGGGTTTAATACCACTAAAGGAGAATCATCACATGGTGCATAAAGACAAGAAAATAATAGACAAGGGTTTCAATATCATCAAAGAGGAAGAGGAGTTTAGATAGGATGAAGCTATGGTAGTGGTAGAGGATGGTTTCAAAATAATCATAGGTATTATATTTTTTATAGATGTGGAGTATAAGGACATATATCATTTGAGTGTCCACACTACCAAGATCAAGAAAGGAGGCAAGAGGATAGACCAAGAGTGAATTTAATTGAAGCTACAATAGAAGAGCAAAATATTGAAGTTATAGATACATATATTGGAGAAAATCTCTTGATGGGAAGAATAATGTTTACTTTAAGGAAAGAACATGTGTATAATAATTAAGGTGTTGATGTATGGATGTGAAAAAATATCATTTTAATAAGGTGTAATTTAGGAGGTAAGATATGTGAAGTAATTATAGATGGTGATAATTGTGAAAATATGGTTTCTAAGGACATGATTGAGAAACTAGGTTTGTAGTGTGAAAAACATCCTAATCCTTATCATATTTCATAGTTTAATATAGGGAATGAAGTTATAGTATATAAATGGTGCTTAATCAATTTTTGTATAGGTAAAACTTACAAAGATAAAATATGGTGTGAGTTTATACCAATAGAAGCATGCCATGTGTTATGAGGAATGCCATGGTAGTTTGATAAAACATAGTTCATAATGGATCAAATAAAACATATAGTTTCTATAAAAGTGGTATGAAGGTAGTTTTTTTACCTCTTAAATAATAAGGGAAGGTTGAAAGTATGATAACTACAAAATAATTGATCAAAGACATGAATATAATAGGATGTTGTTATCCATTAGTAGTAAAGAAAGAAGACACAAAAGTGGTGCAAGTACCAATAGAAGCAACAATAGTGTTGAAAAAATATACATATGTTAACCTATGATTTACTATATGGTTTACCACCAAATAAATATATTCAACATCATATTGATTTGATTAGAGCATTAGCTCTACCCAATCAAGCATCTTATATATGATATGTTTGATGAAACATTTATAATTAAATAAATAGGTTATTGAATTGGTGAGGAAGGGTATAACAAGGGATAACATGATTCCATGTTAAAATCTAGCATTGATCACTCGAAATAAATATGGAGGGTGAAGGGTGTGTTTGGATAGTAGAGAAATCAATAAAATTATAATCAAGTATAAATTTCCTATACCTTATTTAGATGATATGATAGATGTTCTTATAGGAGAAAAATATTACCAAGATTGATCTAAGGAGTGGATACTATTATATTTGTATTAATGAAGGAGATGAATGAAAAAAAAAACATTCAAGAATAGATATGGTTTATATGAGTGGATGCTGATGCCATTAATATAATTTAATGCACCCAACATAATTATAAAGGTCATGAAGATAGTGTTATAAGAATATAGTGTTAAGTTTTTGGTAGATTATGTTGATGATATTTTAATATTTAGTAAGACTAAATAAGAGAACTTATAGAATTTGAGAATGGTGTTAGAATTGTTAAGAAAAGATAAGCTCTATGTGAATCTAAAGAAGTGTAAGTTTATGTAGAATAGTTTGTTATTTTTGGGGTTTATAGTTTCAATAAATGGTGTAAGAATGGATGAAAAAAAAATTAAAGGCAATTGTTGAGTGGCCTATCCCAAAGAGCATCACATATGTAAGAATTTTCCATGGTTTAATAACTTTTTACATAAAATTCATTAAGAATTTTAATAGTCTTGTTTCACCAATAACCAATTGTATGAGAGGAAAAGAATTTGCATGGGTAAGGACAAAAACATAAAGTTTTGAGTTGTGGAAGAATAAAATTATAGACAATCCTATTTTAGCATTACCAAATTTTAGCAAAGTGTTTGAGGTTGATTGTGATGCTTTGTTTGTGATAATTGGTGTTGTGTTGAGTCAAGAAGTGAATCTAATAGCATATTTTAGTGAGAAATTGAATTAGGTAAGAATAAAGTATTCTACATATGATGTTGAATTTTATGCCATTTTACAAGCATTTAGACATTTGAGCCATTACCTAGTGCCTAAGCAGTTTATCCTATTTATTCATCATGAGGATTTAAAATATGTGAACACTCAAAATAATTTAAATAGTAGGCATGAAAAGTGGTTATCTTTATTACAAGGTTATAGTTTTGTGTTGAAGCATAAATTAGGAAAATAAAACTAGGTAAATGATGCTTTGAGTAGGCAAATAGGATTGATAACTACTACGGTGAGTGAAGTAGTTGGATTTGAATATATTAAGGAAGTATATTATACTGATCTATAGTTTGGAAAGATAGTTAAAAAATGAAGGAATCCATTGACAGGTGATACAAGTAATGTTTATGATGAGTATCTTATGAAGGATGGTTATCTATTTAAAAGGGAAACAATTATGTATTCCAATTGGGTCTCTAAGAGACAATATTATAAGATAATTGCATAGTGGTGGTTTGGATAGACATTTTGGTAAGATAAAGATAAGATATTTGGTGGAAGAGAAATATTATTTTCCAAAGATGAAAATATATGTGACAAGATATGTTTCAAGGTACAAGATATGTCAGGTTGCAAAAAGACATGCAAAAAATATAGGGTTATACATTCCATTACTAGTTCTAAGAGGACATGGATCGATTTGATTATGGATTTTGTGTTAGGATTACCAAACACATAGAGATGGAATGATTTAATATTTGTTGTTTTAGATAGGTTTTATAAGATAGCTCATTTTATTTCATGTAATAAAACCAATGATGCCACTATACTTAATGAACTATTTTTTAAAGATATTATGAGATTGCATGGTGTTCTAAAAACCATTACATCAAATAGGGGAAAAGAATTTCTACGTAATTTTTGGAGGAATCTATGGAGGAATATGGGGACTGATCTACAATTCAGTATTACATACCACCCCCAAATATATGGATAGATAAAATTTGTAAATAGGAGCTTGGAAAATTTATTGAGATGTATAATTAGAAGAAGCCCATGTAATGGGACTTAGATTTACCACAAGCTGAGTGTTTATATCATAGTTCAGTGAATAGATCAATAATAAAATCATAATTTTTTATTTTTATGGGAGAAATCTTATAAGTGTTTGATATTTGGTGTGGTTACCAATTGTAGAATGAGTTAATAATGATGTAAAAATAACAACAGAACATATAAAACAATTAAAAGAAGTAAGATGAAAGTTGTAGGAAAGTAATGAGAAGTATAAAGTAGCAATAGATATAAGAAAAAGGTCAAATATATTTGAATAAGGATATTTTAGTAATGGTTTACTTTAAGAAAGAGATATTTATGAAAGACACATATAACAAGCTACAATACAATAAAATTGGACCATGTATAATTGTGAATAACATCAATGACAATGCTTATGAAGTGATTTTACCACATAATTTTGATATCTCTCTAGTATTTAATTTTTCATATTTTTATGATTTCCATGGAGAGGATGGTAAAGGTGAAGAATATGAATAAGTAGATTGGCAACAACATGTGCCAAATAAGAATAGAGAAAAGATAGTGAAGGTTTTGGATAAGAAGATAGTAAACACAAGGAAAGGAAGTTATGATAGGTATTTGGTCATAAAAGGATTAAAATAGGAAGACAACACTTATATTATAGAATGGAAGCTGAGGAATATTGCTAAAAATAAATGGCAGCAACATAATCAAAGCAACTTGTAGGAGATGAGTTGTTTTCAACCAGAGGAAAATGATGGAGAAAAAGAGGCCATAACTTTTGATCCATAAATATATTTGAGCCCATATTCATGAAAAAATAAACATCTCAAAAATATCAATCATGAAATTTTTTGGAGCCCATATGTGACCATTTGAGAGTCCAAAATTATAATTTAATATTATTTTTGGTTATTTCTAATTTTATAAATTATATATTTTTGTAATCAGACTTGAACTTTAGTTTATATTAGTCTGATAAGTTAAGTTTAGTGTTTAGTTTATTTTTGGATATTTTTAAATCTACACATGCTTTCATTCAAAACTTATTAAAAATCGCAACTTGAGTTTTATTATTTTTAGTAGTTCCAAATTTTACATGTCAACTCCAATTCTGAGTTGAGTCTTATGTATTAATGGTTTGTAATTATTTAAATCAGTCAATATGAATCAATAGATGTTATTATTTTATAAGCTTTACCTATTATTATTTTATTGTCTTGATTGTATTTAAGTTCATTATTAATCTCATGGAATTAATTTCATGATCCTTGAATGGTTATAATTAATAAGTTCCAAGTTGTATTTCGCCTAGACTTGGTATGCTTTGAAATCAATTAATATTAACACCTATCTTGGTAAAGACTCAACTTAGGCCTAGGAAAGGATTACAAGGTCATGATAAAAACCTTGAATGATAATTTAATTGACCTATATTAGGTCAAGGAAAATGTTTAATGATTGATTTATTGGACCTTGATTAAGGTCAAGGGCTAAATCATACTTATCTTACATGGTACTTCGACCAAGACTAGGTCAACATTAAGTATGAAGAATCTTTTGTTTTGATTGAGTTTAATTTTTTTGGGAGGATGGATCTTGTTTGAGACATTTGAATTGGCATGAAAACATTGTATGAGCTATGACACATTAAGGGTTGAAGAACAAAGTATAATGCTGGGTTCTTACATAATTATACATATATTTTACCACTGTTTGGTAGTTATGGACATTAATACTTGTCATCCACAATGTCCAAAATTATTGGGGTATCTTTCAAGGTGGTTATAAATAAATATTTATGTGGAAAAAAACATAGAAACCAGAGAGAACATAAGGAATAAACATGCAAGGAGTAAAATAAGAATAAATAATGGGTTTAAAATATGTGATATTTTGTAAGGTATGATAAATATCTTCTCTTGTTTCCTTCATTTTTTATCCCTCTACTATTTTATAAAAAACATATAAGTTTATTTGTTGGAGTAAAATAAAAATAAATAAGGGTTATTAAAAACCCTAGGTTTTACATGACCCATGTTTCTTATTAAACTCGTTTATGTTAGTGGCATGCTATTATTTTATGTTCTTTATGCTAATATTTTTTTGGGATTTTATATGTGAGTTTTTACTCAATGAAAATTTTGTGAGATTGATATAAGGTATCCATTACCTTGCCTTTAGATGGAATGAATAGTAAATGATTTGACAATAGAAGTACTAAATGGTTTAATTGTAATATGATTGTTGGTTTATATATATATATATATATATATATATATATATATATTTTGTTGGTTTATATATATATATATATATATATATATATATATATATATATATATATATATATATATATATATATATTTGGAATTTAAGTTTTGATGTGTTCTTGTTCAACCTTATTGGGTAACACTTGAATTTACATGCTATTATTGTTTTTACTCAGCTTTTTTGGTTTAACATTATGGGTTTTAGGTCAATATTTTTTTGAATTTTTTCACAACCATATTATGACTAATTTTAAAAGTATGTGTATATTTATTTTGAATTCATGATATATTTGTATTAGTTCTAAGTTAAATCACATAAATTATATCAACTAAACTTACATTTATTTAATCTAGTTTTAAATAATATTGAGTGGAATCTAGTCTTGGTAGCTTGTCAATATGTTATATTCTTGTATATTTGAGATAGCTTTTATTAAATATTGTATATGACCTTTATTACATCTATAAGTGTACTCTCTTATGTATATGATTGATTTCAAACATAAATTAAGTCTCTTGGGTAAAATATTATGATTACGGTTGTCCTTTCTTAATATGGCTAGAAGATATTTGATATTGTTGATTTCATTTTTTTTAATATTGTGACTAATCATACTACTTGATAAGCAAATGATGGTATTAACTCAAAATAGAATGACGAGACTTGTGTTCTTCCTTTTTTATTGGACTTATGAGTAGAATTTTGACTTTGTTATGTTTTACATTATTTTTGGATATAAATAATTTAAATTGTATATCAATATCTAATTTGAAATACTCAAATATTTTTTTTTTATAGCTTTTATCCTTTGAAGATAGGTTTAATTTATATTTCATTACACATATCATTAACTATGACTTTTTTTATATTAGTTTAGGTGAATTGGCCTATATATTACCCATTTGTAAAACATATTTATTATTACATATACTATCATACAATAAAATAGTGGCTTAGTCATAAAATAAATAATCATAAATGATTTATCTATATGCATTATCTTATGAACTCAAGGTTATGAGTTTAAATCTTGTTTAGAATTTAATGAGGATTATCAATCTATTTTACTTGATTGGTTTTATTGGTATAGACTATTTAATTATAAGTTATATTTACCTTTTTTTGTGCAAGTCTCAATGATAAAATAATTTGGTTTTTGATTTATAAACATTGATAATGTTGCGATAAATAACTTGATTGCTTGGCAATGAGTTTTTATTATGCACGGTTGAATTATGTATGCTTTATATATTTCAGACCTAAAAAAATTCAAGCCATAATTGAATTTTTAATAATGGAAGATTATATAAATTTATTTGTGTTTTCATAAAAAATCATTCTCTTTGAGCTATATACTCCATAACTTGGATAGTAATGTGGAATGATAAATTTGAATTTTATACTTAATATGAAAGATAATTCAATATTATATCATTTCTCATTAATTAATAGACTAAATCAAGTTTATATTTATTAAGAAATATAATATATAAAATACCATTGGAAAAATATATTAGGGTTAAGGGTTTAATGTGAATTTATCCCTTTTAAACAAAAGGTTCTAAAGGCTTATCATAACATAGTCATGTTTATAAACTTAATTGGTATCTTCCTGCACCTATTTACCATTGGAAGGTTCATTTTGATCTTTTATTATTTGAGATACATGTCACTCAATAATGCTACGTATTAATTGAGTATGGTGACATAATGAAAATAATATCATTATTTTTGTGTTTGAGGATGAGTATACTTGGAATTTGTTTTGGTATAATTAATAAGACTTATTTTTTTTGGATTATGACAATAGTTTGACAAACCAACTCATATCCTTCTGGTGGTAATGAGTTATTAATAGTAATTAGAATAGGTATTTGACTTATATTATATTAAACATAGACATTGTTAAAATAAATGATTTTAAACAATAAAGAAACATTTAATTTATGAGTTAATGAAAGGTATTTATGAATATTAGAGAACTTTATATCTTATCAATTATGGGAATTCTCTATTTAATGGAATATTTATATTTAACATAGTATGGATAAGTGTGTTGGAATTCATGTGTTTCATAATAGATGCATAGTGATCATTAAATTATGCCTTGAGTTGATCAAAGATGGATCTTGAATTCACAAGATACTTGATATATTATTTTAATTACTTTAATGGAAATTGTGCTTAGAGTCTTTTAAATCGTTGATGATCTAAATTTTTGGGATAATTTGGTTTGGATAAAATCACATCTTGATTGTTTTCTCTTGGGGATATAATAATTTATGTAAACATGTTATTAGGGATATTTGGAAAATTATAATATCACCCTTAATTTAAAAAATATTAAAGTGATTATGATCAACAAATAATTATTGCATGAAAAAAGATATTATGTGACATTTCTACGATAGACAATCCATAAATAAATATAGACATTGCTTGGTATAATCATAAAAACAACTGTTGGGATGTGCAAGGTAATCATAACGATTAATTTTTCATTGACTAGAGATGGTTTACATTTAAAATAATAATATAGAGGAAAAATTTCCTATATGCATAAATATTTTATAAAATCTTTTATTTTCATATATTTTCTTTTCCTTTTATAAGTATATTAACTTGTTATAGTTTACTTTCACGGTTTAAACTAACTGTGTACTGCTCAATCTTAAACCATTATTTATTCTACAAAATCCTTTAGAATGTATGAGGTTAACATTAATTATTTTTATAAATATAAAATTTTAATATATAAGAGAGATAAATTTTGAATATGATTTGCACTACTATAATAAAAATGAGAATCACTTATTACAAAATAGTTTGTGACCTAAAAGTTCATATTTTTGTCATTTAGTTTTGTTGGGTTGTGTCAAATAAATCTAAAATCATATTATGGCCATAAATTAAATATAATCATTATATAGTATTTTACAAAATGGATTTAATTTGTGTACCATTCCAATAAACTACAAGAGAACATTTTCAAATTTATAGTGACAAACATCATCTAGGATATGGATTATCATCAGCCATTATAACATATAACGGATCATATTTTTAAAAAATAGTTAATAAATTCTTGTTTTAAGTATAATACTCATCATAATTTTTTTAATTCTTATTATGGACAAATAAATGGACAATCCAAGGTAATCAACAAAACATTTTCTACAATATTTAGTAAGATATTTTCCAAACAAGGTGAAGATTCATATAATCATATTATGTGTGTTATAAGCATATCAGACAAGTGTTCACACACCTAAAAAAACTACAAATTATTATTTATTTTATAAAATATAATTAGTATTTCCTTTAGATATATAGATACCATCTTTGTAGGTCTCCTTAAAAGGCATTACTAAAATTAATGAATATCAGTAAAAATACTTTCATGAGTTAGAGATGCTTGTTGAAAAATGCCTAGAAGGTATTGAACATCTCATGGTTTATCAATATGATATAAAGAAATCATTTGGAAATAATATGAAAAATACATAAATTCAAGTGGGTGACTTAGTATTAAAAGATAATCTAAAGTATACTAATGTAGATAGCGATGACAAATGCAAATTCAAGCCAAAATTGTTGGGCCCATTTGGGATAATATAAAAGGTGGGTGCAAGAGCCTACCATTTGGATACAATTTAAGGGAAACCATTAGTGATCCAAAAACACCATGTGGTTTGATAAGTAATATGCATAAGTATTTTATTATCAAAAATATCAAAATAAATAAAAAATACGTAATAAAATTAAATATTTCAAAAAATAAAAAATAAAGTCTTAAACATGTCATGATTACTAGTTTATCACATTAACATTTATTTTTATCACATTTTGGTATATTATATAATATAATATTATATTATATCATATTATATTATATTATATTATATTATATTATATTATATTATATTATATTATATTATATTATATTATATTATATTATATTATATTATATTGAAAAATTAATCTTATGTGGTACATGAATGATATGTAGGCATATAGATTATACATGAATGTATAGATGCTAGATGTAGACACCAAAATTATGTCACACACACATGCATAACTCCCTGTGTCGAAACCCTCATAAACCCATTTTCATAATAACAATTCTTCTTCGTAATCCATACTTGTACCCCTCACACATTTAGTTAATATAAAATACTGAATTAAGTTAATTAAAAAATCCTATTTCCAACTTACATGACCACATCACCTTATGACTAATTCTCCCCTGATGAGTCACCTCAAGACTTGGTCCCCTCATCCTAACTACCTAAGACTTATTCCTCCTTCCAAACTAAATTCCTAAATAATCAATTCCTTCCTAACATTCTATTTTTACCATTTTATAATAGGTGTCACATTTGGCATGCACAACAAAAAAAAATGGGCCAAGTATAGAAATATTTACCTATTCTATGGCTATCAATGTTGGTCAACCATGGTCGATGTTGGTGGGATACCTACTAACATCAGTAGGATCACCAATGTCAGTAATATAATCTAAAATCCAACTTGTATTTTAGGTCAATATAAATTAAGAAAATCAATTCCTACTCTCATTCAGGCTCTCGACATTCTATTTTTGACATCTAGGCTTATAATCACTCTATGTAAGTTAATCACCATCAGAAACTAAGCTCTTGAGGACCAATAGCATCCGCTTCTTCTCTTTGTTTAGGATTTCAAGTTTAGACTCCTAGATAGAAACCATCAGCCTAACAATTATCATTCAATGACCACCATAGCTAAGTATATCACTAATACTATAGGTCATTTAAATATTTATTCTCCCATTTCTCTATATCTACCCTACACTACTTTAAACACTTTAGAATTTACATGTGTGAGGGAGTTACAAAGATTCCTTTCTTATTTCCCATTACATGCATACCAAACCTCTGACCAAAATTAACCAAGTTATAAACTCCCTTCCTAACTCTCTCAGCCTCTCTGACCTAATCCAAACCATTTCCCAAACCTAGAAAATCCTTCTACAACCTCCCAAATAATTATTTCCCCTAACGATGTTGACAGCCTAATAAACATCAGTTACCTCCCTACCGATATCAGTAGCCTGACTGATATTAGTCACATTCTTACTAACATTAGTGACTATCAATTTCCTAACCTCTTCAAAATCTACCCAGACAATTTTTAAAACACCAATAAAACATCGCACCTGCACCCTGTCTCTCTTGACTGTGAATAGGTTGTTTAAAAAAATAATTTTATCTCTCTCTTACTCTCTATTTACATCTATTTTAGTTATTTATTATTATTTTACCTCTCAAAAGTGGACAGTTATGCCTAGGAAAGTTACACACTTCCTAGAACAAGCACGTAGCTTAGCATCCCACTCAAAATATCTACTAACAAACATCTTGTGGTAGTACTTTCTTGTTTATAGGTAGTCCTCCCTATCCAAATAAGAGTACTCACAACATCTGGATACGATGTAAAAACCAAATCTAGGTTCATTCTAATCACTTATCCCCATACTTGTCTCTATTTTCCTTTAGATTTAGAATAGACAAAATTTAGTGAAACACTAGACATTTTCCCATACTTAGATGCCATGTTAATTTTGGAGGTATCTATTTTAATAGGTTATGATATTCATAGGTTATATTTCAATATTTGGGTCTAAAATTTATTACATTTTCATAGTTTACTTATTACATATTAACTTACCTAGTTATTTACAATCATTTTGAATAAATCATAGTACACCTATGTTACACAACCAAATCACATTCACAATAAACAAGCATCAAAATTCACCTAATAAAAGTCCCATCAGCATTTCATCACCTGGTGGATCACCTTACCCTACCTAGCTATCCTACTTGGTTTTCACCACCAAGGGGAGAGCCCACTCCATTCTCTGGTAGAGTATAATCTCTAGATAGAAGGTATATTTTGGCTAAACGACCTGGCTTGGCTCCAGGTTCATGAAGTGCAGAGAGAAAGCTCTTATAACAAGCCATATACTTGGTCTAACATATATTCCCTCTTGAGCACCAAAACAAACCTAAAACTAGCCCTAGATTGCTTTTTAGTACATTTGATAACCAAATTCTCTTCTCACTATTTGATTAAGGCATAAGCCAATATCAGACTAAAATTAATCTCTAGCACTTAATAGTTGATGGCTACATGTTGTTTTTCTCCTTTTCAATTGCCTTCTATATTTTTTGAGTTGGTAAGGACATTTTTTTATTCATTCATAAGATCAATACTATTTCTAAAGCTCAATTTGTATAACCTATCTCAGGTTTTCTGAGTGTCATTTCTCCTTACAGACACCTTTTACATCCAATATTTTACCTATTTTCAACCTCTAATTTCTTAAAACATGATTTTCCATTTCCAATATTTCATAGTGATCGACATCAGTTAACACTACCAATATCGATAGACTTTACCTATCGACATCAATTTTTACATCGATGTCGGTGAACTTTTCCTATTGATATCGGTCATACCTACTGACATCGATAAATGTGTAGTTTTGTTTACTCAAAATATTAAGCTAAAAGAACCCATTTCACTACATTCAAACCTAGTTCTTATTTATTCTATTTAAAATACAAAGTAGTAAGACTATTTAAACAACTCTTGCATGGTATTGACATGAGCTCAAGCCAAAATTCTTGCTGATTATGCAAGCTGACAACCACTTCCACCTTCCCCTCTTACTTTTGATTTTGTCATGGATAATACTTTAGATATAGAGCATACTCCCAACCCTAACCAAATTCCCATTGTGCTTGAGGGAGATCAACATTTTTCTAAATTTCTTCATCATAATGTGGTAGCCCTTCAACATTACCTTGCTATGAGCCAAACCCATAATTTTGTAGGTGACCTAATCTAGGTATGCCAACCTCTTTGATGGAGACAACCTCAATTTCAATTGCATCCACTATTTTTCCTATGGTTACCCAAACCACCACTTTGATAAGTAACCTAACTATAATAGTGTCCACAATGTGGCATCTCTAACCACCTAATCCTGCTTAAACACTAGAGTAACTTCCCTACTTTCACAACCATAATCGGTTCAGCCAAGTCACACCCCATTCAAAAATTTAGTGGTACCTATTCCATCCACCATCATTCCTATAATTACTCAAGTTATGGCTCACCCTTCATCCAGTCTAA
Source organism: Torreya grandis (assembly GCA_037957365.1). Lineage (NCBI taxonomy): Eukaryota > Viridiplantae > Streptophyta > Pinopsida > Cupressales > Taxaceae > Torreya > Torreya grandis. Next base: position 436,996 of record JARHVA010006683.1, on the reverse strand, counting down.
CCATGCCAATAATTCAAACTGTAGTAACAACAACCAACCAAGGCATAGTTTCCAACCCAATGGGACAAGTTTCTTTTGTTCTTGTACCTCAGCAAATGAATCATTATCCTAATGTTTCCCCGACACAACCTCAACAAGCTATATCATATGCTCCCTCTGCTTCTTATCAGATCCCCTATAACCTAGGCAAAATTCCCCAGACTAATCCCCCTCCAGACCTCATTAAGATGCTAATGGACAAGATGTCTAATTTAGAGACATCTATTTTTGGTTCAAAGAATTTACTATCTTATGATTAGATATGCAATGAGCCAATCCACTTTTGTGCCTATTCACCCTTATCCAAGTCAATGGGAAATCCCTAAATTTACTCATTTTTAGAGTAAAGATGGCCCACAATAGAACTTGCAAGCATTTAGACATTTTTGTTATTTAATAGGACATGATGATGCATTAGTACTTCACACTTTCCCTATGTCTCTTTTAGGTGCTACCTTGGATTGGTATAGATCTATTCCTCAACACTCTCTTTTATCATTTACCCAACTTTCACAAATATTCCTATACCATTTCTAACAAGGTTTCTATAACGGACCTATAGTCTATTAGACAATTTGATGATGAGTCTATTGTTGATTTTGTCACTCGTTAGAGAAGCTTGATCAATCAACTCTCCTCCTTACCCCAACCAGAGCTTATTTAGATTTTCTCAAGTGCATGTTCTAAGAACATCTCATCCACACTCTAGGTATAAACTTTTTGCACATTTTATGAAGCTTTTACAATTGCATGGAAACTCAAGGTTTGTGATATTGATGAAGGCAAAGTCAAGTTGTGCAGTAAAAATCCCAATACTAAGATAAATGACTCTTCCTCCTCTAAAACCTCTCCCTCAAACCAAAAGGATAAAGGCTCCACTAACATGGTGGTCATTAAGTCATCCTCTTCCACAACCACAAACCAATTGAATACTTCAACTTATCAAATCTAACCAAGTAATTCTAATAATGGTATGAACAAAGACAATACACTCCCATTAGGGAATCATATACATCCATTTTAGAGAAAATATTACAACAAGGTGTCATAACCCTTCCTCAAATTAAACCTCCTATATATTTCAATCCTTCCCATCATATCCTAACCTAGTACAAAGAAGATGAGTTTTTTGGTTACCATCGAGTTAAAGGCCATAACTCTAATAATTGCATGACACTCAAGAATATTATTCAAGATATGCTTAATAGAGGTGAGGTTGTCTTGGAAAATCCTAACATACCTCCCAATCAAAGTATGGATGTGATTATACACCCCTTTCCTAACCATTCACTAGACCAAAACATTATCTAGTCCACAACTAACTCAAGTGATCATAATATCCATATAGTTAATATGGTATTTTCTTTATCTTTAGTTTAATTGACCTCTCAACAAGAGACATCTATTTCATCGAATCCTCCTCCACATTTAGTCGCACCTATTTTTCCCATTCTTCTTCCTCAAGTATAAGATCCTATATCACCCATTCCACTCCCTCAAGAGGAAGAACCTCCTTTGCCACTCCTTTTGCCACCTGAGGAGCCTACAATCCCAGTTCCATTTTTAATAACATTACCTATCATCTTACCACTTGAAGACCACACCCTACCTATTCCTCAACCACATGTTGAAGGAAACATCATTCCAGCATTATACCCTCTTAAGGAACCTTCTTCCCCCACCTCTCCTCCACCTATAGAGAGTGATACCCCACCCACTTCACCTTTACACCTAGAAGAGTCCATGTCATATAATTTTATAATAGATGAGAGACCTATTTTTCCTAGTCTAATTACACCACCACTACCCATTCTTTTACCTATGGAGGATCACACATTATCCATGCCTCACACACATGTTGACGGAGCCATAATACCTATACTTTACCCTCTTGAGGAACCTACTTTGCCTACCTCCCCTCCACCTATGGCAGATCAAGTCTTTTCTCTCGTCTCTATCAAAAAAGACCTTGTTGTGGTTCTTTCTCGTCTTTGGCCCAAAGCATTAGAAACTAATAATTTCCCTCTTTCCCAAACATCGTAGATTTTTAAAAACACAATTGCAAGGCCTTTGTCAACTTCATCAAAACCTTTCTCACATTTGGTAAAAATTCTAGAATTTCTTAACTACATGAAACTTGACCATGTGACATTCTGGGACTGACTTAAAACTCCATATCCAACACAATGAATGTCAACCTTTACCACCAATCCTCTTACTACACTTTACCCTAAGGTCTTTGACAAAGTTAAATTTTCTTCACTAAAATCATAAGAAGTTTAGCTATCTATGTTAGAACCTTCATCCTCATAAGAATCTATTACATTAAAGTATATCAAACCTTTAGGTGTATTCCCCATTTCTAATTTAATTCATCCACAGGTGAAATTATATTTGACTCCTCAACCATAAATTATATTTTCTCACCCTAAAACATAGAATAATGTTAATCCTTCTAGACCTCACCAATCCCTTATTCAACCCTCAATTTTACCATCCATTTTGGGGCTACATCTTTCTACTTTAGTTAGAATATCATCTAACCAAGCCAAAACAAAAGCTAAGCTACCCTTACTCCTACCTTTTCCATCTGGTAGACCTCTCACATTTGACACTAAGAAAGTGACAGAAAAACACATAACTCTACTATATTTAAACAAGACACCATGTAGAATTAACTTTCCAACATCAAAATAAAAAAAGGTGTCCACTCCTATTAGTATAGTAAGCAGGAGCTCACTTGTAAGCTCACAAAGCTTTTTATTATGTCATTTATTGCAATATTATATAATAACTCTTCCTCCCATTAAGCCTTATAGTATTCTTGGAATGAGGCCATCTTGGTTTGATGATACACAAGTTTATTTATATCATCATTCACTAGACATGATACTAAGAATTATAAAGCCCTCATAGCAGTTACTCAACAACACTTTGATGTTGACACCCTTTTCAATGACACTATTGTTAACCTTCTTATTATTCCACCTTTGGTATCTATAGTGCCTCCTACTATTCCACCAAAACTCAAACCCAAAGATGTCTTTATAACCCCTTTACCACCTCTTTCACCAAATTTTCAAATCAACATAGTTAATGTGGCCACGAGGTCACAAAACCAAAAGGATAAAGATAAGGAAAATGTCACTACACCTTAGATCCATCCCTTCACCAAAGACACTCCCCCTAATAACCCTAAGATTTTGATCTTGGGTGTTCCTAAAACAACATCTTCAGACATTATTCAAAGCTCAATGGTGAAGCAGCTTCACCAAACTCCTTTGAAGATGTCTTTGTATGAGTTAATCCAAAGCTCATACCAACACCATCAAGGTTTGACTAGTGCTTTGTAAGTAATTGATGTACAATCAAATGATCCCCAACCTCTTGTAGCTTTGGTTGGCTCCCTTAATTCTATCTCCCTAATTTATTTTAGTAATTTATAAATTCCACTTCAAAACCTTGAAGATCAAGATTCTACCCTTTTTATTACTTCATATATTGATCTAACTCATATCAAGAGAGTTATGATTGATGAGGGAGTCAGTATTAATATTATTTCCACCCATGCCTACAAATAACTATCCCTTCCTGATAATTTCATGTCTCGAACCAATGCAATACTCTATTCCTTTAATGATACTATGGCTACTATGGTGGGAACTATTGTCTTACATATTCATGTAGGTCCCCACACAATTCCTAAGCTCTTCTATGTTGTGGAAAAAGAGTTACAATATAACATACTACTTGGATGACCTTAGATACATATTATGGAATGTGTACCCTCAACTTTGCACTGTTATGTCAAGTTTGAGCATGATAGACAAGTACATGTTATACCTACTAACCCACCTTTTTTTAAAACATGTAATATGACCTATAGTCCTAATTATGTTCTCATCCCATTAAAAACATCATCTTCCTCGTATGATGATTTTGAATCTTCCACAATCTTCACTCCTATGGTTACATAGATACTAGCAACACAAATTCTTGACAAAGATCACATGGAGGAGACCTTTCAACATTTGTCACTTGGTGAATATCACTTATTAACAATCAACATGTTCTATACTCCACAAGAATATGGAAGGCTTCACATGAACCCAAATTAGGATCCTTGTATTGGGATGGTCATCCCTTATGGCCCCCTAATCTTCAAACCAATTACACATATGGGGGAATTGATCAAGATCTCACTATCAGAAACCCATGTTCTTCACCACAACCATTTACTTGTGACTTCTCTTTCTTGAATAATCCTAGATTCACTCACACCTACCTATATAGGTGTTTTTAGAAAGGATTTGGTTTGTGTAATTAAGAACAAGGCGTCCACATGCCTATTGAATATCCTACTAGAAACACCATTGAAAATACCAAAAAAAGGCATGGGGTGGTATATTATGAACCAAATAAACTAACCAAAACTTTCCATGAAATAATCATTGAAGAACTAGTCTCTCCTTCTCCACTTTCTTCTCCACCATCACCTACAAAATTAGAGGTATCTATACCTCCTTTTTTTTTTTAATAAATTCCATCCATTTGTGGCCTCTCACCTATCATCAAGGTAAGGAAATAAGGTCCCTTCCTCTCGTTCATCCTAAAATAATTGATGAATATTATCCCACTATTAACACTATCTAATGTTAGGATGATGATGAAATTCTCACCTACATGGGTGTGGATGATTCTTATATCCAATGATCACTCCCATATGAAACCCAAGCTATGTTAAATGAATCAACCATTGACATCAACCTACCCTCCCACAATAACCCTCGTGTCATCAAGATTAGCCAATCTTTAGATTCCTTTGAGCAAGCTAATTATGCCACATTTCTTAATGACCATAACAAAGCCTTTGCTTGGTCCTACAATGTCATGCCTGGTATTGACCCTTCTATCATCACCCATAATATTATCACCAGTCAAAATGCTAAACTTATTAAACAAAAACTTCACAAAATACATCCTCGTATCACTCTCCTTATTAAATAACTTCAATGCCTTCTTTATATTAATTTTATCCAAACCATCAACTACCATAATGGATTTCCAATATTTTTCTTATCACAAAAGTGACTAGGGAAATCTATATTTGTACTGAATATCATGATTTAAACCTCATTTCTCTAAAAGATGATTTCCCATTGCCTAGTATTGACTAACTTGTTGATCTCATAGTTAGCCATGAGATGCTATCACTTATAGATAGATTATCTGGTTATAATAAAATCTTGGTTTCTCCTAAGGATTAACACAAGAACACCCATTACACCATGGGGTACTTTATATTTTTGAGTCATGCCTTTTGGCCTAAAAAATGCTATTACAACTTACCAATGCACCATGACCTACATTTTCCATGACCTCCTACACAAAATTATAGAAGATTACATGGATGACTTAGTTGATAAGCATAAAATTCACCAAGAACACTTGAAAATTCTTAAAACTATATTCACTCATCTTTTCCAATATAACATTTGACTAAACCCAAAATAATGTTTCTTTAGTGTTCTTTTTGATAAACTCTTAGGTTTTATCATTTCTCTCCATGGTATTGAGGTTGACCTACTAAGGTTAGATAACTTCTTAAGATGCCTCCAACTACTAATATCAAACAACTCCACAGCCTACAAGGCAAACTTCAATCAATTTGATACTTCATTTCCTAGCTATTAGATCACTACCAACCCTTCCATCATCTCCTCAAAAAGGATGTCTCATTCCAATGGAATATAGACTACCAAGAATCCTTTGATGCACTTAAATAATACCTCCTTTCTCCACTAGTTCTTATTCCACCTAAGGAAAATTAGCCTTTTTTCCTATACATCTCTACAATATACCATTATCTAGGTGTTATGCTTGCACATCGAGATGACCAACATCAAGAGCAAGTATTTTATTACATAAATCACATACTTATTGATTATGAGACTCGATATACCCACACTATAAAACTTTGCCTTGTATTGATCTTTTCTACCTCTAAGCTTTGACATTATCTCTTAAATCACAAAACCTATGTAGTCACCCATACTAATCCTCTCAAACACATGCATTCTAAACATTATCACAACCAACGTATAGCTAGGTGGCTCATGCTTATTGCTAAATTCAAATTATAGTTTGTTCAACAAAAGTCAATTAAATGGCAAAAAATTGTAGACTACTTAGTTTATGCCCCTTTACCTAACAACCAACCTTTAAACCTTGAATTTCCTAATGAATCTATTTCAACACTCTCCACTGATGACATCTCCTATCAAATTATAATGTTCTTTAATGGATATAAATTCCAACATGGTGGGGGTGTGAGGGTCATACTTATTCCTCTAGACTAGGAACCTATGCCTTTGTCATTTAAACTAGATTTTGAATGCACTAACAATATGGCTGAATATGAGGCTTTGATTCCTAGACTTAAAACAACTCTCTTCTTGGGTATCAAATCCATAACCATTTTTAGTGATTCTCAGCTAGTGGTTAACCAAGTTAATGGTTCTTACCTATGCAAAAATAAAATTCTACAATGGTATAAACATTGTGTAGATACAATCTTGGGATCATTTAACTCTTATCTCTTATAAACTATTACTTGATCTACAAACAAGTTTGTTGACATGATGGCTTCATTTGTTTCACACATACCCTCTTCATCCTCCTCCTCAATAATCTATGTCACCGTGCATTGCTTAACATTACCCTCCTATGTTTCAGCTAACATCCTCTTTGTAGGAAATGTAACAACCAACCCACAATACTTATGGTACAAGAAACTCATAGATTATCTTTACTTCTCTATTATCCCTCCTGATATTTCTAATAATTGGAAAAGGGACTTCATAAAATTTGTCACTCGTTACACTATACTAGGGGGACTTCTCTACAAGAGAAGTTTTGATGGTCTTCTCCTTAGATGCCTAACTAGTAATGAGACTCCCTTTATTATTAAAGAAGTCCATGATGGGATTTATGGTGGGAGTTTCTAAATGTATTCTTTGACTTGGCTATTTGATATTGTGTCAAGTGTCAATAATATGCTAACCTTATTCACATTATCCATCATGTATTGCACATTGCCAAATAATTTTGGCCCTTCTCCTAATGGGGCCTAGATCTAATCAGAGAGATTAACCCTCATTCAACACTCTATCATCATTATATCATTATTTACACTAAATAATTCACCAAGTGGATTGAGGTGGTCCCTATCATCTCCACTAAAGTTGACAAAATTTCTAACTTATTTAACCACCACATCATCTATCATTTTGGTATACCTCACAAGATTATAATAGATAATGGAAAGTCTTTCAAAAATAATGTTGTTCAAGGTCTTTGTGATGCATTTGGAATTAAATTAAGCTTCTCATCACCATACTATCCTCACTCTAATATAGAGGTAGAAGCTTATAATAAAACTTTGACCAAGATTCTCATGAAGGTAGTCAATGATACAGGCAAGGATTGTCACACACACATTCCTTTTGCTTTATGGGCTTACCACACTAGCATTTGAACCCTGATGAGTGATACACTATTTTCATTGGTATATGGGATAGAGGCTATTTTACCTCTTGAGGTCTAAATCCCTTCTCTTCACATTTCTCTACATGACATGCTTACTAACACTGAATTTCACCAAGAACATTTAGCCCAAATTGAATTTCTTGATGAACATCATGTCATAGCCCTCAACCACCTCCAATTATATCAAAAGAATATCAAATTCACTTATAAAAAAACCCTTAAAGAGTAAGATTTCAATATAGGAGATCTCATCTTAAAATAAATTCAACATGTGACGAACATGGAGAAAAGAAAATTGGGTAAATTTTCTCTTAATTTGATTGGACCTTATATCATAACTCATAAGTATGGTTCAGGAACTTATCACATCTCTTTTCTTGAAGGAAGGCCAAAATGTGAGCCTTTAAATGCCTTACACCTATGACCATTCTTTTGTTAAACCAACGTCACTTTTCTTAATGTTTCACTTGAACTCATCCCTTGAGCATCCCTATTACATTATTTTCCCTTCCTCTTCACCCTTACTCCTATACACCTAGATAGCTTACATATTGGTATGGTTTTATCCCCAAAATGGAACACTCCTAAACCTTTATAGTCTTGTCCATGACTACAACAAAAAAAAAATAAAAAAAAAATTAGGATATTTGCAAAAAAAATTAAAATCTCAGGTCATGTTTTTTCAACGTAGACTGCTCCCTTGAAGGATAGTTACGTAACTTCCCTCTACTATTATCAATAGACTACTCCCTTGAAGGATAGCTATTTTAAATTAAAACAAATGTTTAGACCACTCTTTTGAAGGATGGCTAAGCCAGGATTTTTTCTCAAAGGGAAAAACAAATGCAAAGGGATCCTCATATTTTTTCATGACCTTAACATATACAAAATACCATTATAGGCTTCCCACATTGATCAAATTACAAACACGAACACACAAAAAAAAACTTTAATTCATAGACTTGCCTATACTACCTCTTGGGTCACCCACAAAAGGGACATATCATTTCTACTTGGTAGGTTATGCTATCTCAACATTTTATCTCATTTTTTTTCCCTCATACTCTTTCAAGGGACTATTAAGGTCAATTAACATGAGGTAAACACGATGCTTCTCTAACAAGCACAATGGTTCAAATATATAAGGCATGAAAGAGGCTCATTTTCCCAAGCCTATTTACACTCTAAATTATGGTCTTTTCCAATGCACGAGCATTTTGCCTTTTTATTTTCTCCAAAATCACATGTTGAATATCTCTATTTGAGATGAAAAAATAATTTCATACCAACATTAACCTAATCAACCCATTTATTTTATGAATACACCATCAAAAATATGGAAAAATGCTAAAATAAATTAACCCACTCAATCTACTCATTTTAAGCATACACCATCACAAATATGAACAAATGCTAAGATGCAACTAACCAATCAACTATGCATATACCATCACATAAATGGGAAGGCTAGTCTAACATCAAGTAACATGATCAACATTAACATCCAAATTAACATAGCAATAAATGAGCATCATTCATATCAACATCATAAACATAAGCAATGCATCTCAAATAAAAACATGGAAATAAATGAACATATCATATATAAATATGTGATCAAATACATGTTTATCATATACATCATCAAAATATCATAAATCTCTCTCAAAATGTACATATCGCATCCTTGGCTTGCATGTCGGTATACATATAACATATATAAATATTAAATTGGTAAATGATGATGCTCATGGTCCTTGAAACTCTCCTTGAGATCATGAGGATGCAGTATCATCACCACTCTTTGTTTATCTATGTTGACATGAACTAAAAGCTATCACACATGACATTGACCTCTCCTACTCTCTAAAATTTGAATATCACTGTATCTATGGGAACTCTCTAATCGCCCTCTCATAGTAAGCAATATCATCTAGGGTAGTCAAATACCTCACCATAGATATAGTCTATGGTGGACCCATAACACCTAATGATGACCCAGCCTGTACTAGTCCCTATGGTGGTAGTGGAGGAAGAGGAGTGGCCTAGCCTATTATTGCTCTTAGACTATCTCTCTTTGCCATCACTACAATCATTTGACCCTATAAAATAGTCATCTAGGTTTGTAATGCTATAATCTAACCCTACTGAACCCCAATCTGACCCTGCAACGTCACCACCTATCCTTGTAAGGCTAAAACCTCTATCTGGGTTGTCTCTCAAGCCTACACCACTACATCTCAAGCCTATACTATTGTATCTCATGCCTATAACACTACATCTCTCTCCTTGACTAATCCTTGTAAGTCTACTAGTATCCTCCTAACCTCCATCATTAGATTTAACCCTACCCACCAAGTTGTATAGGTAGCTATACACCCTAGGTCTCAAACATCTGGACTTATTGGTAGCTCCTCAAAATATGGCCCATTTGTCTCCTCAAGTAATGGTAAAGGTGCCTCTATGTCATCCCTCCTATATAGAGGGAAGGTAGGTAGAATATCATATAGTAGACTAAACTATCTCCTAACCCATGCCATGGGTACCATCTCTAACTCATCAACCCATCTCCCCCATACCCATAATGAGCTTTACAACCCAATCAACTACTTTACCTACCTTATAAAGATTAGATATGTTAGATATGATCTCTACACAATCTCTATAGGGATCAAGCCCTCGATCATAGACATATAATAGGTGAAGTCTCATATGATGCCATCCACTTGGGTCTGTGCCATCCCATCTCTCTATCATCTGAATACAACCTTGAAGCTGACTATAATAGTGATAGGTAGCCCTAGTAGTCATGTCACCATGACATTCTCATATGATCAACAATGCAAAATATGGCCAAAACATAAACTTTATCACTGACGTAACCTCAAACCCCATAACTCTCTATATACCTATGCCAAAAATACTAGACATCATATAAAAATGATCCACTACTCTATCATCTGCATAAGTACACCAATCAAAGAAATAAAAAATCTCCCTCCATCCATATTAGGTAGGGTATAAACTATGATCTTGATCATCATCAGGATGTTAAGATGATGCTAGTCCTCATTAGCCATGTAGAGTGACTCATATGCAATGCTGGTAGAGTGGTAGGCCACCTCACTGACATGCTCCACATATAAGCTGACCATATGAATATCATGTTCCTATCTCAAGCATGAAAAAATCTCCTCACCCTAGAGTGGTAGTCATAAAATATTGTAGACATCCTCTTATGTGATTGTCAATTCTTTGGTCGACAGATGGAAGGTATTAGTGGTATGATCCCACCTCGCAATCAACATGATCATCAATGACACATCCCATGTAACATGAGAGTATCATCACACTCCTCCCAAACCAATGATCACCATATGATCCCACTCATCAAGAGTAACATCTCTCCTCATCTATGCCAATAACCTTGGTAGATGGTCTCATAGTGTAAGCTCCATCCTTACCTACATCCATACACAAATGAATCATGTCACATCCCTTTTACTCTACTCCCTCGCCACCTTTTTCCCACCTCATTAGGAGAACTACATTGTCTTGAGGCCCTAAATTAGGCTATGTAGGTAGCACTCAATTGACATGGGGTCTTCTAAGGTTAGCTCAGCCACAAACCCACCTTAAAAACTACCCTAGGCTTCACTACCTCTCTCTCTCTCTCTTTACTCTAGGCTTACCCACCTATTCAAACTCTATGTTTCACTACCTCTTTCTCTCTCTACCTTACCCTACCCACCTATTCCAACTCTAGGCCTCACTACCTATATTCTTAACTCTTGACACTATAACCTAACTTTTAAAACCTAGACCTCTTAACTATCTTATTTTACCTTTTTTTTCCTATAACCAATCTTTTAGATCTTTTTCCTAAGTTTTGGGGGAAATACATTAGCTTGAGGCCCTAAACCAGGCTATGTAGGCATCACTCAAAAGACACAGGGTCTTCTAAGGCTAGCTTAGCCATTAGGCTACTTGATTATTCCCACTAAAGATCCAAAACTCACCCTTTCTCTTATTTGTTACTTTTCAATAATAACTGATGTTAGCATCAATGCTGACATTAGTGCTTTATTAGTTTATGTATCAATTGATGTTGACAACATACTATCAACCTTTGTGTTGGGTTATTTGACCTTGGTTTCATGTCAATTGATGCCAATCAACAATCAACTAATATCAGTCAATCTCACTTATGTCAGAGACTAGTTCATCCCCATGACCAAATGACCCAAACTCAACCTACATATTTCCTATAGAAAACTACCCCCAAATTCCCCTAACTTCTCCTCCACTTACCCTCTCCTACTTTTTACCTCCCCCAATCCAATTTTCTACACATTCACCTATTATTTGACCTAAAAATTGCAAATACCAAATCAAATTAGTTTGGATTCTTACCTCATCTCACTATCTCCTCTTGGCTAGTAATACTAGTGCTTGTGGTCCTACACCTCCTACTGGGTCCCCTCTTTGCATTGCCATCTCAAATCACCCTCAAAGCCTTATTTCTTCTCTCTCATTAACAAGTTTTAAATGAGTTTGGTCAGCCACTAAACCCCCTTTTTTTTAGGTTTGGTTAGCCACCAATGTTAGTAATCTTGACCTAACTGCTAATGTCAATGATTACATTCACTAACATTAGAAATGTTACCCTAATTATGCTAACATCAGCACTTTGTCTTATTGATATCAAAAAATATTACCGATGTCAACACCTTTCAAAACATGTTTTCTAACATAAAAACACCCATCTTTGCACAACTTTACCTGTACATTAGAGAAACTAGAGATCACATATATCTCCCCTAACCATGACAAAATGACATTGAAGATCACTCAAATCTTCACCCCCAACAACTGTGCTTGGAGATTATAAATATTTCCTTGCTCATCAACCCTTTACACTAGACCTACATTAATTGCCCTAACTATAGATGGTTATTATACACACGCATGTATTTTAGGTGTTGTGGATGGAAACCAAGTTAATATTATCACCTTCAACCCCTTTTAGTGTTTCCTAGGGGCACTTCTAACCTCAGATACTTGGGACACATTAACCATTGGAGCTACAACTTTGATTGATTTGACTTGTCAGCTATCAGTTACAAGTTGTGCTTTGGTTACTTCTATTTGATTCCTCCTTAACCTTGCCTATTCTTAACATCATCAAATATAGCTCATTAAATGCAATGATGCTCAATACTCCTCTAGTCACCTATTTTCCTTTCTATCAAACCGATACCTAATTTTTATTTCTCCTCTATCAATTCCCATTTTGAGGGTGGATACCTCATCTAATACTTGGAACACCTAACTCCTATTTTTGTCTTGCAACATGTTGATACAAATTAAAAGACAAAAAGGTGTAAATGTAGACACCAAAATTATTTCACACACATGTGCATAGCTTCCTATTTTGAAACCCTCCTAGACCCATTTTAATAATAATAATTAATCTCCCTAACCCATACTTATACCCCTCACACATTTAGTTAATTTAAAATACTTAATTAAGTTAATTAAAAATTCCTATTACCACCTTACTTGACCACCTCACCTTATGACTAATTCTCCCCTGATGAGTCACCTCAAGACTTGGTTCCCTCATCCTAACTACCTAAGACTTATTCCTCCTTCCAAAATAAATTAATAAATAATTAATTCCTTTCTAACCTTCTATTTTTACTATTTTATAATGGGTGTCACATTTGGCATGCATAATACTAGAAAATAGGCCAAGAATAGAAAGATTTACCTATTCAAAGGCCATCAATGTCAGTCAACCCATGGCTAACATTAGTGGGATACCTACCAATATCAACAATATAAGCCAAACTCCAACTTGTGGTTCAGGTTAATAAAAATTAAGAAAATCAATTCTTACTCTCATTCAAGATCTCAACATTCTATTTTTGACATCTAGGGTTACAATCACTCTACGTAAGTCAACCACCATAAAAAATTGAAATCTTGAGGACCAACAACATATGATTATTCTCTTTGTTTAGGCTTTCAAGTTTGAACTCCTAGACAAAAACCATCAACCTGTCACTTATCATTCAGTGACCACCATAACTAAGTATATCACTGATACTATAGGTTGTTTAAATATTTATTTTCCCATTTCTTTATATCTACTCTGAATTGCTTTACACACTTCATGATGTGCCCCTATGAGGGAGTTACAAAAATTATTTTCTTGTTTCCCCTTAAATACATACCAAACCTCTGACCAAACTTAACCAAGCCATAAACTCCATTTCCTAACTCTTTTAGCCTCTTTGACCTGATCCAAACCATTTCCTAGACCTAAAAAAGCATTTTGCAACCTCTTAGATAATTATTTCCCCTATTGATGTTGGTAGCCTAATTGACATTAGTCACTTCCCTATAGACCTCAATAGCCTGACTGATATTAGTCACATTCCTACTGACATTGATGACTATCAATTTCATAACCTCTTTAAAACCTACCTAAAATTTTTCTAAAACACCAACAAAACACCTCACCTACACCCTGTCACTCTTGGCTGTGAATAGGTTGTTTAAAATAGTAATTTTATCTCTCTTTTACTCTTTATTTACCTTTATTTTAGTTGTTTATTATTAATTTTCCTCTCAAAAGTGGACTATCATCTCTAGGGAAGTTACACACTTTCTAAAACAAGCACGTAGCTTAACAACCCACTCATTTATCTGCTAACATACATCTTGTGGTAGTGCTTTCTTATTTGTAGGTAGTCCTCCCTAGCTAAAGAGGAGTGCTCACAGTGTTTGGATACGGTGTGCAAAATAAATCTGGGTTCATTCTAATCACTTATCCTCATCCTTCTCTTTATTTTCTTTTAGATTTAGAAACACTAGACTTTTTCCCATACTTAGATGCCATGTTAATGTTAGAGGTATCTATTATAATAGGTTATGATATTCAAAGGTTATATATTTATATGAGCTTAATCTTCATTATGTTAAAATACATTGATTACTTATGCATGACTTGATAATGCTCATATTAGATATAGTTTACATGGATATGTTATCTCCTATAGTGTGAATTGGACATATTTGGATGGTATTTTGGAGTATTCTTATTATATCCTTCTTTAATGTTGTTCAATTTTATAATAGGATAGTATTTACTTTATTATTGTGTAATCCACTTGGGATTATTATTTGTTCCCTAGTCTTGTTTGTTGTGGCATTTATTTCCCCATATTTATGGCTCTTAATAATTTTTTTGCAACATTTATTGCCCTTGTTTGTGTCTCCTTAGCGTTAGTTGTGTGGCATTTATTTCACATTATTTATAGTTCCCTAGTATTGGTACTAAGTAATTTATCTCTATTTGTTTGTGGATCTTTAGCCTTAGTTTTTGTGTGGATCCTTAGCCTTGGTTTGTGTGAAAATTATTTTCCTTTTTGTGACCCCTTGGTTGTATGCATGACATTATGTGTTATTTTATGACATCGATTGTTGATCTTGTTGAGTTCATTATAATTGATAAGTTTATGGATGTATTGAGCCATATCACACATCTCCCTCATTATATGTGGTGTTATTTTCTATATCATGCTCTTTTCCCATGTATTAATATTTATATTGTTTATTAAATATGGTTATTACTATGTAATTCATTTCTACAAATGTCTTGGCATACCACTTATATGATTTTGCATTTAATATGTTACATGTGTGGATTGATGTTATATTCCTCATGATGTTTACATATTCTTCACATGTTAAATGTTTTTTTACACAATTATATCTTTCTACATAACATGTTATTATTAAATTTTCTTTTGAGATGGATAACTTGTAGGCTATTTCCCTCACCTCAAAAGGAGGATATATTAGTGGGTTTTGTCATATATACTTGACCCTACATGAGTAAATCTTTCAAATTTTTGGATATTTATAGGATTAATAGTATATAGTGGTTTAGATAATGGATATTTACTAATTATCAATAGATTTTGGGGGCATGTGCAAGAAATAAATGTTCCATTTTACATGATAAGTTATAGATTTTTCATATTTTTAAAATATGAGATACACATAACATATAGATACATGGAATTATATATCATAGTTTTACCAAATCTAGATACTAAAATCTTGTATTAAATATATGATAATGACAATCTAGACATACATTTTCCATGTATGACTTGCATGGACATATATGGTCCTGTCCCACCATTATCTCACACCTACATGCTACTTTATAAGTTTGAATATTCCATTATATTGTTACACACCTAAAAAAACCTAACTATTTATTCCAAACATATTTATTATCTTGCATAAACATCCATGGACCTTCAATTTATTATCTTGTGCAGGGTCAATAATGTCAAACTAGGTTAGTATCATTAGTTGATACTAACTTATAGTTGACACTACCAACCCTCACCTAGAAATAATATTTTTATTAAAATTAAGTATTTATTTAAGTTAAACCCATCTACCTAGTGTTTTGATGATATGATAAATTATCCTTTTAGACTAATATATATATATATATATATATATATATATATATATACAAATCAAGGCCTCACTTTAAAGGGGACTTGGCACTTATCTGGTACACATCTTTAAACTATTTCACATTGAGTAAATATTCCTTATTCTTCCCAAACTACCATTTAATCACTAAAAATAGCCATAATAAAAGTCCAAAACATAATAAATCCAAGTCAAGGCAAGAATATTCAAGTATCAAATCCAAATAATTAGTTGCACTCATATAATGAATGAGCACAATTTCAAAATCACATTCAGTGGGATAAATATTTATGGATTGATTTTCCTCATTGGAGTACAAGATATGTAGGAGGCTATCAATCATCGATGGGGTGATTGGGTTTAGCTAATTCCATTACACTTCACTATTTTTTGCATGTTTCTTTCCCTCACAAGCATGCATAGGATTTCAACGTGAAGGAGAACAATTTCTAAAATTACATGCATCAACAAGTTTTGACATCACAAATATAGAGATTTCATAGGCAAGATAAGGTGACCATATGATAATAGATCCATCTTTTGGAAAATGTATTTACAAATCACTATAGTTTAGTATTGATAGTTGATACTAACCCATATTTAACAAAACCAATCCTACATAGATAAAAACACTATTAATGAACCTAAAAAACCAAATGCCTATTTTATTCTCTTTTCCACTATCATAATACAGTCATAGTTAGGCAATCAGTTAAAAACCTAAGTTCGCATCCATTTTTCATACTTACTATATTTATCATATGACACTAGTAAAATCATTTAATTAGTTTTAATATTTTACATTCAGATATATGCTTAAATTTCATACATATCTAACTTAAAAATTAGTTTTTATCTTATTTAGATTTATAAAACTAACTTAAGGAAAACATATTAGTGAACCCATACACTGATCAAACCATCTCAAACCCTAGGTCTTAATTAGGGTTTCCAATTTCAATTTTATGGTTTTATTTTTAGACCTAATTTATTATTATTCCCTAATAATACACATTACCACCCATGGCTATAATAAGTGAACATTATTTGTTAATGTAATTCATGAAGGTAATCTTTCCATATTTTTTTACTTGGATATGGTATTTCATTTGGATCAAGTATGTAAATAAATTGATCAAATATAATAAGACTAATAAGGTTGAAATTAAAAATGAAAAATCCCAAGCCTTCTTCAAATCATATCATTATAACATCCAATCTAAATTTTTGTGACAACCCAATTGGGATTCACTTCAAGAAATGTATTTTTTAAAATTTACTTCAACGTAATTAAAATAAAATTTAGCTTCACAACCCTCTACATTATTATCGTAGATTTTATATTTTTCAAGAGATAAATACAACTAATTATAACTTCTATGATCAATCTAGAAATATAACTTAATACAAATAATAAATCCCACTCCTAGAGTCTTTGACAAACTTGGTAAGCCCATTGAAGCAGTGTTTCAAAAACTAGCCATAGTCAATATAATTAGTTGGCCAATTCCAAAACACTATCCTAAGGATATACCATATCCAGACTAGTATAGAGATCATGAATTCTATGAATGCCATCACATTCTTAGACACTCTATATGCTATTTTGTGTAGTTGAAGCACCTTATTGTTGGAAAATGGGGAAATATATCTAGATAATAGAGTGTCTACCTCCAATCCAAAATCCTTTCCCACAACATAGTGATGTTAATAAACAACAATAATAGTATCAACAAAAACTGTGATAACATAAATAGAAATAAAAACATCAATCAAATGGGAGGAACCAAGGCCAAAATGAACTCAACAACCAATAGACTTACCACACGATTACACATGACTATAATAAAGTTATAGGTCATATTTTTGGTGGGCATGTTACTATCATTACCATAAATCCTAGAACAAGTACCAATAGATTAGGAAAATTGCTTAATAATACTAATAAAATTACATATGCTAGTAATCCTTCCTTAACCTATGATCATATCCAAGCACAATAGAAAATAAGGATTACCATTTCAAGACCATATGTTGATAACTCTTCATTTCCCCATGACCACAACCTAGTACACTAATAATCAAGAATTATCCTCCCTAGCCCATCACCATTATTTTCTAGTAATAATGGCCCTGTATCCAATTTGGATTGTAAAGTCATAAAATGGTGGTTTAATATTACCATATCGGGTCCACAACCTCCTACCAATGAAATGGTTCAACCTACTGTGTTGGCTTGGAACAAACCATTTACCATTGTTAAGGAAAAGACATATGACATTATGGAATAAATCCAAAAGACATACACACAAATATCCATTATAGATTTGTTACGTACATATACTATCCACAAAAATTATGCAGAAGAAACAACTGAACAACTCACCTTTTCTATTTTTTTGTTTCAATTTATTCTTACTTTAATAAAAGCATATAAGTAAACTCATTCTTATTGCAAGATTCAGAGTTTAACTATTTGTACAAGGTTTTTAGGATCATTCTCATGCTCATTAGAATCCTTTTTTATTCCTTAACCAACCCATAAAATATATCATTACACCTATTTTAAAATACACACCTTATTCCACTTTGATAGACAATCTTGTAGCCTTTTTTAGGCCTTTTCCAATGGTATGAACCAAATACAGATTGGTCTTGAGAAAGTAATGATATTTTCTATCAATCTCTCTCTCTCTTGTTATTAATATCCAAAAAGTTTCTTAGCAATAATATATTGATAATGTGTTATAATGTATGTATGGAATTGTCATTAATGTCATTAAAGTGCCATTGATGTCATTTTTAGTTGTGTTTATTTTTCTTGAGGTTGAGTTCATGAGCTATATACTTGAGAGACCTAGTGATAAGGCATAGGCTTGGTAACATGTTGAGGTGAGTAGTATAAGGCTTATGATAATAATATTGGTAGTGTGTGAGCATGTTATGTGGCTATATTCCATTATTATAAGGTTTTAATAATAGCACAAGAGGTTTTAAGGTGTGTTCAAGGACTAAGTTTGACTAGCAGTTCAAGGCATAATGTGTAAAGAGACTTAGTGTGGCCTAATGAGGGGTCAAGTTTAGTTTTTAAGGTAACATATCTCATTATATAATTTTCATAGGTGTAAAATGTTTTTTCAAGTGATTTGATCAATTATGAGGTCAAATTTTAAAGGAAAAAGCAAGAAATGTGGTTTTGAGGTTTTATGTGTGCATAATATGAGGTATTACAGACTTGAGAAAAATTTTCTTATGCTCATTGTCATGTGAAACCTTTTCATGAGGATCCAAGTAGTTAATGGTAGTTTGGTAAGGGTCCTAGCTTAAAGTTCATAGATTTTTTTTCTAGGTTGAGTGCCTAAGATTTATGAATGACTGTTAAGAATGGAAGATAATCTAAACCCTCTATAAAACCCTAATAGTGACCTGATATGGAATATATGATTAAAAAGTGATTATAAATATTTGGTTGATATATTATGATTATTTTAGGTTTTATTAAACTCTACCAGGGACCTCTAGGTGACATTGGTTTATCATAAGAGTGAGTGCAAGCTATATGAAACCCCTTATTTCTCATATTTTTGATGTAGCAAGTAGGGTTGACTAGGTCAAATCATGAAAATGGTTGGAGAATGATGTTTGATAATTTTATTTTATTATAATTTAAGTTTTTTATAATTTTATAAAATTTAAATATGCTAAACTAGTCATGGAAGTTATCCTATCACTAAAAATGCCTAGAGAGGAAGATAATGAGAAAACCAAGCAAAAGTGAGAATGAGATTAGGGATGGTTGTATTATATTAGGGATGGAAAAAATGCATGGGGTTATTTTTAAATACCTATAACACATAAAAATAATTTATATAAGTTTTAAATAATATTTTGTATGGTAGAAAGTTGATCTCAAACTGACCTGTCCAACACAGTGAGGTATATATATGGTGAAGACATGAGATTGGTCTATAAGACCAATATTGATATTTATAATTGAATTTTTTTTAATAAAATATTCTATAATTAATATTAAGTATCATATAAACAAATTTTAATATCATAAAAGTGTTCACATAGGTGTTCTAAGTCTTGGTTTCCATGACTATGTTTTGGAGCATTCAGGCAATTTTTTTGTGTTAGTGAGAATGATGTTCCCAAGTCCTTATGCATAGATTTGAAGAATTTAATTAAAATCATTTTTTTATATATTAATAATAATTAATTTTAATGTATTTTTATTCATGATAAACTCCTATGAAGGTGTGAAAATTCAAAGGTTCTTGACTAGGTTTTGAAGCTTGTTTGCAGTTCTGAGTGAGCATATGGAAGTCATTTGTTTGAGGTATTTTTACCTATATGGTGAAGTATAATGGAAATTATTATGAATATAATTAAATTGATGTTACATAAATTTTATTTATTTAATTTTTTATCTGTTAAATTTGAGTGTATACTTTAGATATTCAAAGTAGACTTTCTAGCAGTGAGAAGCGTTAATTGTGAGTAGGCCTAATGGTGTGGTTCAAGGAGAGAAATGAGATAAATGGTGTTGGGGACACAATATTAGATTTTTATGGGTAAAATTAAAGATTTTTTTGAAGTTTTAAATCCATTTATATAGGATAAAAGTGCTCCAATGTGGTCAAGGTGAAGCGTGTGCTTTGAGAAGGCCTATATGCATTTGGTCTCTATTAGGCCTAATGATGGTTTTGGTCCTTATGAGTGGTGATAAACATATGTAGTTGTTTTTTAAATTATTTTTGATCTATTATAATGGTGATACAAGCATGGATATTTTTATTTCACACCAAGATATGTGAGAATAAGAGTCAAGTATAAAAAGGTCTAATAGACCTAATTTGACTAGTTAGAATATTAAGGATATGAATAAATTAAATAGAGGTTTTAAAATGAGGTAGAGGTATTTAATACCATAAAATATGTGTGTTTAATATGGAATTAATTACTAATATTATTTATATAGATAATGAGAAATTTTGTATGATCTAAATCTGCCTAGAAGAGGGCTAGTTGAGTGAAGAGGTCTAATAGGTTGTTTGAGAAAGATAAAAGAGTGTGAAGAAGAAAAGAAGGTGATCATCATATAATTAAAGTGTGTGTGAAGTTTTTAATCCATTTATAGAGGCTCAAAGTGTTCCAAGGTGGTTAAGGTGAAGTGTGTGCTTTGAGAAGGCCTATTTGCATTAGGTCTCTATTAGGCCTAATGATGGTTTTGGTCTTTATGAGTGGTGATCGACATATGTAGTGGTTGTAGAAAAATTTAATTTATTTTTTTGATATATTATAAGGGTGATAAAATTATAGATAGGTTTATGTCCTACCAAGATAGGTGAGAGCAAGAGTCAAGTATAAAAAGGTCTAATAGACCTAATTTGACTAGTTAGAATATTAACGATATGAACGAATGAAATAGAGGTTTGGAAATGAGGTAGAGGTCTTGAATAAAATAAAATAGGTGTATTTAATATGCCATAGAGTCATAAAAGTGTTTCTATAGATAATGAGTGACGTTATATCATCTAAATCTGCCTAGAAGAGGGCTAGTTGAGTGAAGAGGTCTAATAAGCTGTTTGAGAAAGATAGAAGAGTGTGAAGAAGAAAAGAATGTGATCATAATAATTTTAAATATAAGTAGGTGTAAAAATTTGATTGAAGGTTACATGTGGCTGATTCACTTATGGGTTTTTTTCTTCCTTACAATTTGGTACTTGCTAAAGGACTAGTTGAGTTAGTGCTTGACTAGTGAGTGGTTGGTGATCCTTGTGGGGTTGGTGCCTCACTATACATTGATATATTGCTTATAATATTTTAGTACAAGATATGTTATAGTGGATTTTATTCCCCATGAGGTTTTTAATTTATCTATTATGTTCTTGTATTATGTTCTTGCTTCATGCTCATATGAATGATTGATTATGCATTATTATATCTTTATGTTAGTTTGAATGATAAGTGGAATTGAAAGAACATTTTGTACACTGATTTAAACCCCCCTCTTAGTGGTTATGTTTTCAACAATTGGTATCAAATAAAGGTTATTTGTGTAGGCCTAAAAATATAAGGGAGATATTTGGAGCACATAATCATATAGAAGAATGCACCCAACTTATAATGAAAGTAAAGTATTTAGAGGCACAAGTAGAGAAGGATGCAACCAAGATGAAGACATATCAAAAATTTGATGAGAGTAATATAAATTTTAATAATACATTGAATAGTCAAAGATCCTATTATGATAAGATAGGTCTTGGATTCAAAAAGGATCAAAAGGAGTTCAAGGAAAGTTAGTTTTCAAAAGTTAATGATTTATCAAGGAGTGATAATGCTATTAGAATAAAGACCTATGTAGAAGTATTCAAGTTTGAATTCAATCATCAAAAATCCAAGAAGGGTTTTGTTTCATAAAATGATATCAAAGGTAGTAGTGTATCATCAAATGATCATCAAAAGATAAATGAGGTTTTATATTAAAATTATGTGGATTATTTCAATTGTTATTGTTTCTCTTATGGTCAATTTGGACATAGAGTTATTGACTATAGATGGAGAAATAGAATACTATGTTATAACTACAACCAAAGAAGATTTATTGAAGAGATTTTAAGACAAGGCCTATAAGGAAGACTAGTTAAGTTAAGAAGATATGTAGTCATTATACTAAATAATGGATTAAGCAAGTAGACCATATGGGTAAGATGAAGGAGAAACAAGAATATAGAGGAGAAGAATATATGGTAGCTCAAAGTGCCTTTCATACTTGTAATGAAGATTTGAAGTGGTACATATAAGATTATTGTTCAAGTCACATGATAGGAGATAAGAGAAAATTAATCACTTTGAATAAAAATGCCACAAGATCAATAAATTTTTGAGATAACACATATGTTAATATAGTTTTCAAAGGTGCCTTAAGCTTGTAAAATGGTTGGACTAAGATAAAAATATATATTATATGTAGATGGATTGAAACATAACTTATTAAGTGTAAGTGAAATGTGTACATAAGGATACATACTAAAATTTCATGATAAAGGATGTGAGACAAGAAAATAAAAATTAGGGAGGTTGATTGCCAAAGCCAAGAGAACTAAGAACAATCTATATGTATTGAATGAGATCATAAAAGAGAATTGATTTATGATAAAGGTAGATTAAATTTGGCTATGTCATAGAAGGTTAGGTCATTTTAACTTTGACAATTTAGTTAATATTAGATACAAGGGATCCATGAAGAACGTGCCCAAAATTTATAAACCTATAAATACTCTTTACAAGGCATGTCAACATGGTAAGCAAACTATACTACTAGACCTTTATAACTAATTCATACTAATATATGTGGTCTTATAAGGATTCAAATCATTTAAGGTTAAAGATAATTCATGTTTCTTATAGATGACTTCACAAGAATTACTTTGGTAGCATTCTTGGAAGAGAAGTTAGAATCTCTAGGTAAGTTTAGATATTTCAAGGATTTGGTTGAAAATGAGATGAATGTGAAGATCAAGTGTCTTAGGTCTGACAAAGGAGGATATTTTTGGTCATATGAGTTTGATGAGTTTTGTGAGGTAAATATAACAAGAAGATAGTTCTTAGCTTCTATAACACCTCAATAGAATGGGGTGGTTGAAAGAAAGAAAAAACTATTCAAGAAATGGAAAGGACCATGTTGAATGAGTCAAAATTATTTGATGGCTACTTAAGAGAAGATGTGGGTACTATAGCTTAAACTTTAAACAAAGGACACATTAGGATCAATGGTGATAAGACTACATATGAATTTTGGAATGGTAGACCTTATAGTGTTTTGAAGTATTTGTTATATCAATAGAGATGATGAGGACTTAGGCAAGTTTGACTTAAGATCTGATGAAGGTATTTTCTTGGGATATTCATTAGTTAGTACTACTTATAGACATTAAAACAATAGGTTACAAAATATAGTAGAGAGTACAAATGTAAAGATTGATGAGACAAAAAAATCATGTTCATAGTCAAATAAAGATGAAGGATCAATAGATATAAATGAGGATGAAGGAGAAATTGAAGAGAGAAAGGAATCAAAAGGTCATTCTAGGTATATTCAAAAGGATCATCCTAAATCTTAGATCATTAAAAATAAAAGTGTAGGAATTCAAAAAGTAAGAAGAATGGTGAGTAATGTTAATCAAGAAGATACTACCTTACTATCTAAAATTGAACCTAAAATCTATGTAGAATCAAGTGAAGATAGGTTTTGTATAGATGCCATGAATGAAGAGTTAAATAAAATTGAGAAGAATGAGACTTGGGTATTAGTACCTAGACCTAAATACAAAAATGTCATTGGTACAAAATGGTTATTGAAAAACAAGTTAAATGAGAATGGAAAAGTTACTACAAATAAGGATAGACTAGTATGCAATGGATATGCTCAAGTAGGAGTAGACTTTGAGGAAACCTTTACTCTAGTAGAAATATTAGAGAATATTAGGTTGTTTATTGCCTATGTAGTATTCAAAGGCTTCAAGATATATTAGATGGATGTCAATTAAACTTTCTTAAATGTGAACTTGGATGAAGAAGTATATGTTAAGAAAATTGAAGGTTTCCTATTGACTGATAACAAGGACTATGTCTTTAGGTTGAAGAAGTATCTCTATGGTCTAAATTAAGCCCCTATACCTTGGTATGATATACTATAAAAGTATATTTTAGACCAAGGTTTCAAGAGAAGAGTTATAGATAGTAAATTGTATATCAAAACTAAAAATTACCATCTATTAATAGTAGTAGTCTATGTGGCTGATATTATTTTTGGTCAAAACAATGAGAAAATAACCAAGGTATTTGAAGAGGTGATGAAATTAGAATTTAAAATTTCTATGCTTAGAGAACTATCCTTCTTTCTTAGACTTCAAATTAGTCAATCTAAAAAAGGTATGTTCATTTTATAGGCTAGTTATATAAAAGTGACTTTAAAGAATTTTTAAATGGAATATTGAAAGGATATTGGTACACCTATGGTCACAAGATGTAATATAAGTAATTAGGATGAATATTCAAGAGTCAATCAAGAAAAATATAGATCAATGATTGTAAATTTGTTGTATACTACTACCTATAAACCTGAAATCATGCAAGCAGTAGGCCATGTAGGAATATTTCAATCAAATCCTAAGGAAATTAATCTACAATTAGTCAAGAGGATACTTAGGTATCTCAAGGGAACTAGTGTATATATTATGGTACCCAAGGAGAAAGAAGTTTGATCTAGTAGCCTATACAAATGCAGATTGGGATGGGAGTCTAGATGATAGTAAGAGCACTAGTAGATAAGCCTTATTCTTAAGTGAGTGTCTAGTATTATGGATAAGAAAGAAGTAAACATTAGTGGATTTATCTAATTGTAAGGTTTAGTACATTGTATTATCTTCATGTTGCACTCAGGCAATGTGGATGAAACAAACCTTAAAATACTACAAAGTGGAGTTTGATGGTCTTAGTCCTATTTTTTGTAATAATACTAGTTCCATAAGTGTTTTAAATAATTATATAATTAATTAAAGGAAAAATAAAATTCATATCATGTATCATTTCTTAATATAATACGTAAGTGAACAAAGTATTAATCTTGAATTTGTGTCTACCAAGGATCAAATTAAAAATATCTTGACTAAGCCTTTTCCAAAGGCTACTTTTGAACATTTGAGATAAGAATTGGGTGTGACTACTTCTCATATAAGTCACTAATAAATTAAAGTTATTAGTGGGAGATAATAAGGAGGTGATTTAGTTCCAATATTATGAAATAAGTGCACAAGTTGTGAGGTTAAAGGGGGAATCATATCAGTTTATCAAGAATAAGATGTTTGAGGCATGTATTAAGATAGGGGAGCTTGCCAATATGATATTTAATTCATATTTATTTATTTTTATTTTAGTTAGTGATTTATCGTTAATGTCAAAAGGGGATTTTTATCTATATGCGGGAGATGTATCCCAATAAGAGAAGCTTCTTTGAATGATTACCATCAATGAATGGTTTCTATCAATGACAAAGGGGGATATTGTTGAGAATGTGTTATAAGGTATGTGTGGAGTTGTCATTAATGTAATTAAAGTGTAATTTATGTAATTTTGAGTTGTATATATTTTTTTTTGAGATTGAGTTCATGATCCATGTACTTGAGAGACTTAGTGAGAAGGCATAGGCTTGGTAGCATGTTGAGGTGAGCAATCTAAGGATTATGAGAAGAATATTGGCAGTGTGTGAAAATTTTATGAGCTTATATGAAATGATTATGAGGTTTTTATAATAGTAAAATAGGATTAAAGGTGTGTTCAATGTCTAAGTGTGACTAGAAGTTTAAGGCCTAATGTGCAAAGAGACCTAGTGTGGCCTAATGAGGGGTCAAGTTTAGTTTCAAAGGTGATATATCTCATGATATAATTTTTATATGTGTGATAGGTTTTACCAAGTGTTTTTACCAATTCTTAGATCAAAATTTGAAGGAAAAATCATGAAATGTGGTTTTGAGGTTTTTTATGTGCATAAAATGAGGTACTACAGACTCAAGAATGATTTTATTATGATCATTAGTACATGAAACATTTGCATGAGGATAAAATTAGTTAATGTTATTTTTTTAAGGGTCCTATATTTAATTTTTTGGATTTTTTTTGGGTTGAGGGCCTAAGCCTTATGAATCATTGTTAAGAATGGAAGACAATCTAAACCCTCTCTAAAACCCTAATAATGACCCAATATGGAATATATGATAAAAAAATTTATTAGAATGTTTTTTATTAACCTATTATTATGATTTTATGATGTATTAAACTCTCCCAAGTACCTCTAGGTGGTATTGGTCTAACATAAGAGTGAGTGGAAGCTATATGAAACCCAGTGTTTATCATATTTTTAATGTAGTAGGTAGGGTTGACTAGCTCAAAGGATGAAATTTATTGGAGGATGATGTGTGAGACTTTAATTTTATGATAATTTATGTTTATGATCAGGTTATAAACTTTAAATATGCTAAACTAGTCATAAAATTAGGTTTATCACTAAAAAGGACTAATGAGGAAGATAGTGAGAAAACCAGGCAGAAGTGAGAATGAGTTTAGGGATGGGTTAAAGTGGATTAAATATGGATAAAAAATCATGGGGTTATTTTTAAATAACTATAAAACATATCCCTAATGGATATAAGTTTTTAAGAAGCTTTTGTATGGTAAAAAATTGATCTCAAAGTGACCTATCTAACATAATGAGGTCTATGTAGGGTGATGACATGAAATTAATCTGTAACACCAATATTAATATTGAAACTTTTATTTTTTTAAAATATGTTATAATTATGGTTAAAGATAATATAAACCCATTTTAATATCATAAAATTTTTCACATAGGTGTTCTAAGTCTTAGTTTCCATGATTGTGTTTTGGAGCATTCATGCAATTTTCTATGTATTAGTGAGAATGATGTTCTGGTCATTATGCATAGCATTGAATAATAAAATGCATATGAAGTTATTATATATGTATAATAGGTTAATTTTAATTTATTTTTATTCAATATAAACTCATATTAAGGTGTGAAAAGTCAAATTTTATTGACTGGGGTTTGAAGCCTATTTGTAGTTCTGAGTGAGCATATGGAAGTGGTCTGTTTGAGGTCTTTTTCCATGTATGGTGAAGTATAATGGACATGAATATGACTATAAGGTAATGGAGGTTATATAAATTTGATTTATTTATGTTTTTATGTCAAAAATTTGAGTGTATACTTCAGATATTCAAAGTTAACTTTTTGACAGTGAGAAGGGCTAATTGTGAGTAGGCCTAATGGTGTGGTTCAAGGAGTGAAATGAGATAAATGGTGTTGGACACATAAGGTTAGATTATCATGGGTATAATTAAAGTGTTTTTTAATTTTTTAATCCATTTATATAGGCTCAAATTCTTCAAAGGTGGTCAAGGTGAAATGTGTGCTTTGAGAAGGTCTATTTGCATTAGGTCTCTATTAGGCCTAATGATGGTTTTGGTCCTTATGAGTGGTGACCAACCTATGTAATGTGTTTTTAAATTGTGAAATGTGTTTTTTGATATATTTAAAGGGTGAAAAAATTATGGATATATATTTTTTCTGACCAACATAAGTGAGAGCAAGAGACGAGTATAAAAATAAGGTCTAATAGACCTAATTTGACTAGTTAGAATATTGAGGATATGAACAAATGAAATAGAATTTTAGAAACAAGGTATATGGATTTAAGACCATAATATAGGTGTGTTTAATTTGAAATGAATTCCTAATAGTTTTTCTATAGAGAATGAGCAAGGTTATATAATCTAAATTTTCCTAGAAGAGGGATAGTTGAGTGAAGGGGTCTAATAAGCTATTTGAGAAAGATAAAATAGTGTGAAGAATAAAAGAAGGTGATCATAATTAGTT
Organism: Torreya grandis; assembly: GCA_037957365.1. Classification (NCBI taxonomy): domain Eukaryota; kingdom Viridiplantae; phylum Streptophyta; class Pinopsida; order Cupressales; family Taxaceae; genus Torreya; species Torreya grandis. Next base: position 408,423 of record JARHVA010006683.1, on the reverse strand, counting down.
GAGATAGAAAAAAGTATCCAAAGGTGATCATAGGTTCTAGGATTTTGATTTGATGCTAAGTCACCTAGGGGGTTGGTGCTTCATATGGGGTTGGTGCCTCAATAAATATTGATCCATTGATTATAGGAATGTATTACAAGACATGCTTTATTCCCCCTGAGGATGTACCACATATTTATTTTGTTATTATGTTATGTTCCTACTTCATTCTTATATGAATGATTGATTATATAGTGATATATATCTACATTAGTTTGAATGATTAATAAATCATAATTGTAATTGAAATAAAATTTTGTACACTAATTTACCTCCCCTCTTAGTGGTGTGAATCCAATAGACACTACCCAAACATCACCTTTTCAACTTATTTAGGGCTATGTCTAGGCCTAATTAGGCCTCTTTTACCCTATAAATACACAGTTCTCTATAAATGTATGTCTCCATACTAAATTGATTTACAACGTTAAAAATTATTTAATAGACATTCCAAAATATCAAATAATAATTTTTTATAAATTTTTATTGGTGGAAACACTTGTAATTTTAGTTATCATCTTGAAACCCTAGTTAAAGGTTAATATAGTCTGTAGTGACCTGAGAAGGAAAAGTTTAAACTTTTTGGAGAAAAAACAAGTTTAAAATATATTTTATTCTTGGATAATTTTTTTTATAACACTACACACCTTATGGAATCACTAATAACCCTAATTAACACATCTGCTACACATTTTTTTAATGCTCTATGTTTGTCTGTGAGGTTTTTCACTAACATCTACAAGACTATATTATATTTTTCACAAAGTAATATGTAAATAATGAAATGAAACATATAATATAAATTAAATAACATTTCATTAAATTATCAAATACATGAGTATCATCAATTATTTATCTTTATTTATTCTTTATTCCATTATTCTTTGTTACACAGTTACCTCAATGTTTATGCATAAAAAAACAAGATCTACCATTAATTTTGTCTTAAAAATGAAGACTCATTTGATTATTTTATTAGATTTTTATCCCTCTCCATAATATAATATAATCCCACTAACTATCTCAAAATAAACAAATTCATGTTTTATATAGCCTATAACTATTCTAACTACCTTTTGACCTTCCAACGATCATAAAAGCTCCTTAGAATATTGAAAGTATACAATACATTTGTTTTTACATATATATATGATATAAGGAACATTTTTTATTCAATAATGTTCCCTAAAAAACATAAATACTAATTCATCCTTCAAATCAATCCTACAACACCTAAACTAAACAAAACCATTCAAAAATTCAAATTATTAAAATTGGCAAGAAAATGCCAAATTTAAATTATAGCCACTCTAAACTAACTCTGACACTTGTAAAAGATTTAAAAGTGTTAATTAAGACTCTAAAATACCATATAATAATATAATAAACCTATATAACCCCTATATAACTGATCACTCTAAAATTGTGCAAACCACGAAAGATAATTCATCTCATGAAGGATGTTTCTGCATCATACTATTGAGGTGCAAAAAGATATTTCCATGAAATTTCAACTATGATTGTATTATCCTCCTCAAAATTTATCTCTCCTATTCATTCTAGATATGTAATGTCACATCCTTTTATATCCCAAGGTCTATGAGTAAAACACAAACCTCCTTATTTTTTGACTAAGGTTGTATTTGCTCTTTTTTTAAGGTTACCTTTCTGAATGTTGATCTCCAACCTGATCATCTTAGGTATCTTATTTTTATATTGAAATAAACATACACATGAAACACAGAATTTAAACATAATAAACTCATTCTTGTCTTCTATTAAGTCACATTCTTTCACTTTCAGTATTTTCTTATATGTGCTTGGATCTATCGTATGTTGGACTACTTCTTGTTCTTTTATATACTCACTTACAATAATATTAACATATTCAAATTCTTTATTCCTCTATTGATATTTGTCATCCTCTATCTGGTCATTCACTTCACTTACCATAGTGAACTCTCTCAATAGTGTAACCTTCTTAACAAAGTTGTCAAGATACTCTATGCTCTTTATTAAGTACAAGTGACAAGTCAAGTTTACAAACATCTTTTCCAAATGTTTATTTGAAAATAATTGATCATTTTGGGATGACTATAAAAATTATTTGTTTATTTAAATTTACACCTCAAAATACTTCTCAACTATTGCATCCTTTTCTCCCATTTCTTTGGCAACTTGTACTACATCATCTTCCTCTTGGTACTTGTTCTCAGTTGACACACTCTTGTCTTTAATGCTGCAACTAGTTCCTTGTGGTAGATAGTCTTTTTCACCAAACACCATCACACTACTTTTTAATTCCTTTCGTACTTGACTATCCTTCAATGGGGTTATTGTATTCTTGATGACATCCTTATCAATGGTGTATGTATTGTATATACCATCATGCATAGCTTGTCTCTCATACTACCATGGTATACAAAGGATGATATTGCACATATGAATAGGAATCACATCACAACAAAGTTTGTCATTATAAACACCAATATGTAGGTCTACATAACATTGTTCATCAAATAAGACTTGATGACTATTTTTAATCTAAGAAAATTTTTAAGGGTTTGCATGGTCTTTAATTTCTGATCCTAGCTTAGCTACCATCTGGAAGATATAATATTATCCATACAACCATTATTAACTATGACCTTATGACATTTACCTTTGATTTTCACATGGTCTTGAACAATGTCTTTCTCTATGGTGGCTTTTTCTCCTCATGGCTTGTCTTTAAAATAACTCTCCTCATTAGTAAACTCTCTCCTATTTTAGTTTTTAATACAAAGTTTTGCAATGAATCTACACTTTCCTCTTCTTGTTGAACCACTTGATTCTTATTTTCACTCTAAGAGATGCCACTTTGAATGTCTTTTAGACACTCACATGATCTATTTCCTACAAACTTATTGAATTTGAAGCACTTTTCAGCAAAACCACTACATCCTCTTCCTCTACCATATGATCTTCCACCTCTATATCCATAACCACCTCTATTGGATTAACTTGAACTATCAAAATTACTTCTAACTTAACCACTAATTTATATTACCTGGTTGTCCTCTTTATTCTTACTAACCTCTACCTCTATAGCTTCTACCTATCCCTCGATTTTGTTGACTTTGCCTCCTAGAAAATGTTTCCTCTACCTTAAATGAAGCTTGATAGGCATCCTCTACTATTCTTTGTAATAAAATGTTTATCTCATCTTGAATGATAAACTTCATGCCATTGATGTACATGTAAAACCTTTGGCTTCCTCCTCTATGTGCCTTTTTCTGATGGTTAGTTTATAGAGTCCCTCTATGTAATCTTTCATTGTCATGTCCTTTTGTCTCAATTTTTTTAGCCTCCTAAACAAGTTGGTCTGATAATTGTTAGGAATGAATTTGCCCTTTATCTTGGCCACCATTCTATCCCATGATCTTATCTTTTATTTACCCCTTCATCTTATTTCTTCCTTATTCCATCCCACCATAGGGATGCATGAACAATAAAGCTTGTCACTAAAAACTTTACCTTATTTTCCTCATTCACCTCTTCAAACTAAAAATATATATCCATTGTTGTGATCTAATCAACTAGCTCTTCAACATTGAGACTACCCTTATATATTGGCACCTACAACTTGGGTTTTGATGTCACAATAAGGAATTATATTATAAACCTCTCTTACACTATACCTTTATCTCTTTCTTATACAACTTATTCTTGAGGAACCTCATCCTGTCCTTCAATCACATAACCTCTATCCATCTATCTCCTTTGAGGCAATTTTATGGCCTTAAACCTTGCCTATAAGTTTCTCACCTCAATAACTAGTGCATCAACTACCTATAACATATTTTGGGAATATAATGATCTTCATCCTTTAGATGACATGTTAAATTAATGCCTTATAAATATATCCTAAGGTATAATACCAAATGATGTAGAGGAAATAACTAAACAACTTACCTTTTTCTCTTTTGTTATTTTAACTTATTATTGCTTTAAAAAAATCATATAAACAAAATCATTCTCAATGTAAGGTTAACAATTTCAATATTTGTATAAGGTTCTTTGGATCATTCTCATGTTCATTCTAATCCTTTATTATTCCTTAACAAACCCACAAAACCTCTTATTACACCTCTTGAAACATACATACCTTCTTCTACTTTGACAGACTATCTTGTAGCCCTTTTTAGGTTTTATCCAATGGTACAAACCAGTATGGATTGGTATTGGGAAACTAATGATAGTTTCTATCACCCTCTATCTTGTTCTTCATCTCCAAAAGTCTTATTGGCAAGACTTTACTAAGACATCACTTTTTAACTTCTTTTAAGTCTCTATCTAGGCCTAATTAGGCCTTATTGATGCCTCTAAATGTATCGTAGGTGATCTTAGTGTCTAAATAACACTTATCATTTTTGAATTCAAGAGAATTTAGAGCATGAGTATAAGGTTATGGTAATCTAGTCACCTATGATGAAATAATGATAGAGTAAGCAAACCATTCCATAATATTTATATTAGTTAGTGGTTGGGAGCCACCTTGGCCTCTATCTTTGTAAATAATAAAATGATCTATGCTAATTAAGGTGAATTATACTCAAATTATATTCTAAATACTAATATATATGGATATTTTACAATGGAATCTAAACTAAAGTGATATGGTTAAAAAATAAGTAAAAAGGTAGGGTAAGGTAGTGAAGAAAAGTGTTGTTGATCTTCATCTCAACCATTATTACAAAATTCAATTATTTCCTAGGCATGCACTTAAAACTAATATATGAAATAAAATATTTTAAGCTCAAATCACAACATTTATCAAGAAAACTTCTAAGGAAGATCTGAAACAATGAAAATAAGAAACCTATTTACTTTAAATATTTACTCCTTTAAGTAGATAACTAATGCACATCTACAAATGAAGAGAAAATAAAATGAAGTAGACTAAGGAACCTTCAAATAACCTATCATATTCATAATTTAAAAATTATACATTAAAAAGGTACATCCGAAGAACTGAAAATAACTATTCAAATCTAAGATTCATAATAAAAATTGAGAGAGAAACTACATAGCAAATGATGCAAACAAATTTAGACAATCTTTTTATAATTCCTTGCTTGCACTAATAGCTCAAAATTATACAAGTTTTGGCTCAAAACTCCCTCTCCTCTTATAATAGGCAATACTCATTTTATATAAACAAGGAAGTATGTTAGTTAGTTGCCTTAACTTATAAGTGTATAAATGTAAAGGACACTTATCTTTTCTATAAAGTTTCTAGAATATACTGTGCTTAAAAAAAAAGACTTATAGGCCAATGTGCTAAGAAAATACACATTCCTTTACAAAATAATATCCTATTTTTTAAATTTTCAATTCTTTAATAAAAGGGAATATTTACAAAATAAAATCCTATTTTTGAAATTTCAATTCTTTAATAAAAGGGAATATTCCTAACAGGTAGACCCTGTGTTGATGAATCCCCTTGGTTCTACTGAAGTAGCCTTACTACCTTTTGATGTTGCTCATCAATACATCTAAAATTAATTATAGGTTTAAGGAAGATTTCATCTTTTTACTTAGCTAGGTCACCAAATTCCCTATTATTCTTTTCCAAGGCCTCCTTTCTGCTCGATGTCTTAGCTATATTTTCTTCTTTAATTAGGTTCATATCCATGACCCTACTATTATCAGCCCTAGACCTATCTTTGCTCTTTCTCTTTACCTCTTTCATGACCATTGGTCCTATGCTTTAATTCATCATCTGTAATTATGCCCATGGAGCTAAGTGTTATAGGTTGGGAATCATGGCCTTAAGGAACTATTCAATCCTATCCAGTAACTCTTTTATCATCCCTGAAAAGTATTTTTAGGATCTTGGACCACATGCTCAATCCTTGAATTTTATCTATAATTAGTCCCATTATTGTGTTAAGATGGCAATATTGATTGTATTGAAACTTTGGATTTATCCCCTATCAAGATGCTAGTTAAATCATTCATCTTATACTTTAAAGTCTACCATTGAGTAATTAAACCCTTGGCAACTACATCTTACTAACCTAATATACCCTATATTAATTTTTTTTATATTTAAAGAATTAAACATATCATAAAATTATGCCTCAAACATCTCTATCATAGCATCTAGGACAAATAAAATAACCAACCTCTCTAGATTTTCCTTTTGCTTCTTTAGGTTCTCTATTTGTTATTTCATGCCCTTGATGGTAGTTTGCATTTAGGTTGATTGGGATTGGGATAATCCAACTATATATTCTTCAAATATGGGTTATTAACCTATATTATAACCTCCTATTGGATTTAAACCAACAAATGGTTCCACTTTTTGAAAGATTAATTCTTCACCAGCCACCATGGATCTATTTTTAGTCACCCTCTCCAAACCTATAGTATCTGGATTGAATTAGAATCCAACTAATGATTGGGTTATTGGAGGAGGATCTAGAGTCTCTATTTGGGTACCACTTGACTCCCCAAGGTCAGCCCTCTTTATTTTTTTCTCCTCCTTATGTAAGGAAACTATCCATGGTTTGAGCTCATCATGGACAGTTGCATTCACTGACTTGGTCAAGGCCCAAGAGTGTTACAGAGTAGGAATATTTTATAACTTTCCATAGATGAACCATTCAAGAATGGTTGGTCCTTATAGGACATTTTCTTCACTAAATACATTGACCTCACTTAAATGGTGAGTGAAGGTCAATTTAGGCCTCTTAGGTCCTGATAGGACCAATGCAACTTAAGCCTTTCTATTTTATGGGGGAAAAACTAGAACTAGGCTCAAGGCTAATTACTTCCCCTTTTCTATCTCTACCTCCTCAACATGGGGTTTAGGTTATTCCATTTGAATTTACTATTCATAAGACTAATAATTAGTGGAAAACATTTCTAATGCATCATCCATTGTGTCACTCAAGTCGAATGCTACCACATCAATGTATTCAGTTACATATCCTAGTTCATTAGGTTGGGCTAAAGATGACGTCCCCTCCCTAGGTTTAATTTCTTTAGGTCTCTATTTAGCTTGAAATTCAAGATTTAGGACCTCCACTTGTGATTATGTCTACATGGGAGGAGGTTGAGAGGGTTGACCTCCTAGCAAGTGGTACTACCTCGGACCAAGTTGCCAAATGTCATCACTTCCTTTCTGGTCCCTCATCAATCTAGCTTCTATATTGATGCCACATTTTTTCAACCTATCCAATACTATCATGAAGGATGAAACCTTGGTGTAAATTGGTTCATAGACTCCTGGCTAATGCCCATAGGCCAAATTTATTTATTTAACCTTCAAATGTTTCCTAACTATATCATTAGGGTCCCACTATCTTAATTCATCATGTTAAAATTTGAAATACGTTTTATACCTAGTAGCATCTTCAATATTGTCCCAATACTGAAAGATTGTTCTACCAATAGAAAAGGGTGGAGGATTCAATAGTCCTTAAATATTTAGAATGCAACTTTTTTCTCAACCAATTTGTTTAGAACATGGACTGGTAGTTTAATTAGAGTGCATTGTGTTCCCTCAATCTTGATGATTATGTAGTCCAGATAAAACTAGACGTCCCTAATGGAATCAATAAATTTATTTTCCAATGGGATAACTCTTAGCATTGGGCATTATATTATATCCTCATTCTAGATAGGATACATGTAGTCAGAAATAAATTAGATATGGTCATTATACTTGAAGATATGCAATTTTAAATAAAATTGAGACACTATATATGTCTTTTGAGGTGACCATCCCCTAAAGCTAGGGATATTAATTGTGAAAATTAGGGCATATAGGAGATAAGACATAATAAATAAGTTTTTCCTAGATCCTTTCCTAACTGCTAAGATCTTTAGTTTGGCTTGTGTGGTGAAGGCTCATCATCTATGTTACAATCAGGTCATAATACTTTATCTTCAAGGATATAATATTCTCATCCTCTTTCTTTATGGGATGAGACTCTTGGCCAATGCTCATAGGCCATATTTATTTATTTATCCTTCAAATGTTTCCCAACTCTATCATTAGTGTCCCACTATCTTAATTCATCATGTTGTGATTTGAATGATGCTTTATTCCTAACATCATCTTCAATATTATCCCAATGCTAGAAGACTAGTCTACTAATAGCTAAGGGTAGAGTATGCAATAATCCTTTCATTTTAATTCTAAAAAACCCATCGATACCATTGTATATTTGGAATGAAACTTACTACTCAGCCAATTTGTCTGGAACATGGACTGGTAGTCTCATTAGAGTGTATTGTGTTCCCTCAATATTGATGATTTTATAGTTTAGATAAAACTAGATGTCACCAATGGAATCAATATATTTCTTTGCCAATGGGATGAAACTTAGAATTGGGAAACCTATTAGAGCCTCATTCAAGTTAGGATAGATATATTCAAAGATAAATTGGATGTGTTCTCCATACTTGAAGATATGCAATTTTGAATAGAACTAGGACACTACCTGTGTCTTTTTAGGTGACCATCCCCTAAAGATATGGATATAAATTGTGGAAAGTAGGGCATCCAAGAGATAATACATCATAAATAATTTTTTATTAGACCATTTCTTGACTACTAGTATCTCTAGTTCGGCTACTATATGGTGAAATCTCATCATTTGTGTTACGACCAAGTCATAATACTTTGTCTTAAAGGATGAAATCTTCTCATCCTATTTAATTATGGACTACAAGTCTTTAATTGTCTAAAAAATATTGGACCAATTATTGTCCCTAGTGTTCAATTCCATAACATCAAATACTATGTCCTTGAAGACCCTTCCTTCTGAATCTATGGTTAAGTAGAGTTTAATGTCCTATGTATGTTGCTTCAATGCCACCATGACTATGAGTTCATTAAAATGCTCACTAGTGGTCTATATTTTACCTCTATATTAGTTTGTACTTTCTTAGATAAAACTTATACTCTCTTAGGCTCAGTTATAATCAATTTTTGATTAAATTAGGTCTTTGTAGATGTTTAGGTTTTTTTTATAGGTCTTTTCAAGATTTAATGGTGATGAATTTTGCATTTGAGTGAATTTTTGCCTTGTATTTGATTTGAACCTTGGTATTTATAACTTTATTTTTTCATGCCCAAAAAATCTCTAGTTTTGTCACTTCCTACCATGTGGTATCACCATGGCATCTACATGGCATTTTCTCCATTAATATTCAAAAATTAACCATTGGTTTTTCAAAAATATATCTCATCTCTCTCTATTCGATTGATATAACATGAGCAACTATGGGTAGTTGATTACAATTTATGGGATGGATCACCATTGGCTACCTTTAAACTAGGCCCCATGGTTATACCACTTGGTAGTCCTACAGGGTTCCTCAAGCTCTACACCTTGTCAAATCTATCAGTTGGCATGCATTCACCACATGGAGATCTCATGGGCCTTTAGAGGTTATATTGGATAATCTATAGAGATCTCAATCCGTTCAATCATCTTCCTCCAATCTCACATGAGCCGTAGATCCTACAAAGGTGCATGATGTTTAAGTTAGTATTGGGATATATAAGGACTTAGGTTAAAGATATTTGGCTAGGTTTATTTTGATCTAATAAACATAATATAAAACATAGGCTAAAGTATTTAAGCTAATACTAAATCATGATAAAATGGGGATTCTTAATAAAAAAAGGACCAAGTATAATGGTCTTTAACCTAAGGTTTTATCATATTAATAATTATGATGACAATTTAGGGTAAAGGGTTATAAGCTAAGTTTTAATAATGAGACCTTGCATTTTTTAGGTTATGTCAAAGGAATATACCCAAATGAGATCATGGGACATAAGGGGACCAAGCATGATATTTTAGATCAAAGTTTAGTCAAATATTTAGAAACATGACCATACTTTATTATAAAATTTGAGCTAGGTTAATGGTGTTTATAATCAGTCCCATGCAGATTTGAACTTGGTCTATGATGGGATAAAAGATAAATGAAAGGTTAATTTTAGAATTAAAGCATGAAACTCTAAACATTCTCATTCTCTAAATGGGTCTCCATTGATCCTATAATATGAAGACAAACATGTTCAATTTTTCAAATGAGATTGGTTCTTGAGGTTGAATTTGATGATCTCATAGATGTCAATGATGGCCTTACAGATGTCAATTGATGGTTAAAAGAATGTCAAATTTAAGCAAATATAATTATTTATAGGGGATAAAATTTGATGACCTTGCAGACATCAATGACAGACTCACATACATCAATTGACAATTGTGAGAACATCAATTTTAAGCTCACATAATTAACCATTTAGAATAAAATTTGATAGCCTCATGGACATCAATGATAGACTCATAAACATTAATTGATGGGTATGAGAACTTCAAATTTAAGTCTCATGAATAGTAGGTCTCATAGGAACTTTGAAATGATATACATCATTTGATTGATTTTGTATGAGTAATCACATATCATTGATTATGATCTAGGTATTTGGATGTCATTGGATCCTATAGTCACAAAAGGATTATGTGAGCTTAGGACCATTTAGAATTTAGACCAAATAATAACATAAGTTTTAGCATAATAAAATGGATACCCCTTGAATGATTAAAGTCATAACCTAAGTTTTACCCTAAGGTTTTTTTATATTAATAAATATAATAAACCTTAGGATAAACTTAGGCTAACTCTATGTTATAATAAAAAGGACCCATTTCAATCTATGATGATATCATTCCATTTTATCTTAACATCTATATGAATGTGGATAGTCGATATCTATCCATAGATCTGAGTGGGATTGGCTCTAAGGATTAGGTCTTCAATTTGTTGGGTCCTCCTCACTCCATCTAATCAATTTGGCTCAATATCACATGG
>JARHVA010006683.1:352500-392500 GCA_037957365.1 Torreya grandis | reverse complement strand
ATGCCCATTTTATCATTTGAATGGATGTGAAAGCAAATCCATTATCATATACTAGGGAGATTGGAGTTCCAAATTTGGTGCATATGTTTTTTTTATAAAAAAGTGATCACTTCTTCAATTTTACATTGCTTAGTGGCCACTACCTCAATCCACTTGATGTAATATTTAGTATATATTAGAGCATAAATATTATCCTCTAATGAATTGGGGTTCATCAACTCCATGAAATCTAGTCCCCATTGGGAAAATGGATTGTCAATCATCACTGGTTCCAGTGGCATGGCAGCTTTAGGCTCCTTTGTGATGAAGATTTAACATGAATGGAATTGCCTTACATGATTATGGGAATACTTGAATATGTTGGGGAAATAATAACCATCTCTAAGGATTTTTTGAGTTGTGGTTATTTTAGATGGATGCACACTTCTTAGATTCTCATAAAAAGTGCTCATTATCTCGATAACTTCTTTTTTGAAATGCATCTTAGGTAGACACCTTCAATGTTATTTTTGTATAAAACTCCATTATTGATTAGGTAATAGGTTTATTTGAGTCTTAGAGCTCTCTTTTGATCCCTGTTTAGTCCTATAAGATAAGTACCATTAATCAACAATTGAATGATAGGATCATACTAGTCATTAGTCTAAAAGCTTTGTTGATCAACTTCCATGATATTTAGCTTGGGGTCAGTATTAGAAATTAATGGAATCAAACTTTGGAACCTTACCAATTTTTTAGTATTTTTTTTAATCTCATATTCTTGTAGTAATGACATTCACTTATCTCTCCTTTCTCCTAGTTCATTTTAGCTCAACATGAGCTTTGTAGCAAGGTCAGGTAAGATAACATGCACTTTTATTCCTAAGAATAAAGTGCTTAAATTTATTTAATGATTTAACTAATTCACATGCTTGTTTATCAATCAAAGAATAATTTAAATCATCATTATTAAAATTGGTTGTCATGAAAGCAATTGGATGATCACATCCATCAATTTGCTGAGTTAATACTGCAACAATAGTATGGTCAGAAGCAAAAGAATAAATGTAAAAATCCTTGGAGAAATATGGGCTTATCAGAACTAGAGATTGTTTGATTGCATCTTTGATATCCTTAAAGGTCTTCTTGGTTTCCTCATTCCAAGTGATTTTGGCATCTTTTTTCAGCATGTCATTCAATGGTTTGATAATTTTTACAAAGCTAGAAATAAAATTCCTTACAAATTTAATTTTTCCAATGAATGATTTTAGTTATTTCTTATTATTAAGAGGCTCTATTTTTGATATAGATTCTACTCTTTCAAGATCTATAGGGATTCTCTCTTTAGTAATGACATCTCCTAACAATTTACCCTTAGTAACACAAAAGATACTCTTCTTTAAGTTAAGGGAAATCTCATAGCTTCTGTACCTTTCAAATACCTATTGTAAATGCATGATGTTGTCCTCCCTATTTTTATAAAAAATAGTTCAATCATCCATATATATAATAATCCATTTACCTACCAAACCTTGGAAAGCATGATCCATGGCCCTTTGGAAAGTTTCCCCTGCATTGTTCATTCTAAATGGCATTCTTTTTATATACAAATGTGCCCCACTTGATAGTGAAAGTAGTCTTCATCTTATCTTCCTGATTCACCAATACCTGGTTATAACCTAAAAAATCCATCAAGAAAGGACATCATAATAGAACCAAAAATTCTTTGTATAACTTGATCTAGAGAAGGCAATGGGTAGTTGTATTTTTCAAATGACTTATTTAGATTCCTAAAATCAATGCATAGTCTAATTTCACAACTATTTTTTATGACTGGGACCAAATTGGTGACCTAAGGAGAGTGCCTAATGGGATATACAATCTTGGCATCTAATAACTTTTTAACTTCTTTGAAAATCATAGGCTCTAAAACATGATTGATAGGCCTCTTTTTTTTTTTGAAAGGTTTGTAGTCCTTTTTCAATGGTATGGTATGAGTGATAAATTTTGGATAGAAAATTTTCAAGTCATCATAGGACCATGCTATTATGTATTTATAGCTTGTGAGAAAGTATTTGGATCTTTTATCTTAAATACTCATATATGTTGTCTTAATATTAACTAGTTGAGGTTGATCTTGAGGTCTAAGATCAACTACCTTGTAATCCTTCCCACTTAATTTGGGAATCCTAGTTTTTTTAGCTAGTTTATCATGATCAAATAATCTCTCCAAGGCAATCATGCCTTTTGGATTTTTGTTTTCATTGAGTTAAATGACTTTATTACCAAATATGCCATCTTATTCAAAATTACTTTCATTGGCCTCATCTATGACATGGGCTTTAAATACCCTTGAATTAGTCAAGAAATCCAAGATTTGTTGGCCATCACTAAAAACCTATAGATGGTTGATGTTATCCAGGATATAAGGGCAAGGAAAAATCTCAATGCTAAAGTTCTAAGAATTAAGGTTTGACACAATATTGGCTGTAGCTAAGGAAATCTCATTAGTAGCCTTGTTTTCTTCCCTAAAGATGGAAACAATGTTAGAGGCATCAAAAGATTCCAAAAAAACTTAGACTCTGACCTTATATCTCTTGAGATATGACAACTTACACTGATATTTTATCCTCACCTAATTGACTACAATTTCTAAGTCACCATGGACCAAGATCTCTTCAACCTTATTTATAATGGTAAATTGCAATCTAAGAATCAAAGATTCATACTCTACAAGATTATTGGTACAAGGAAATTGGAGTCTATAATAATATTTTAGTTTTTTCCTAATAGGATTGATAAGAAAAACTCCTAATTTAGATCTAGACTTACACCTAACACCATCAAAATAAAATTTCCAAAGTCTAGTCAAAGAATGAGAAGTTTTAAGCTTACAAACCTTAGAAGTCTTAAGAGTATACACTCCTAATTCAAAATCCATAATGGTTAGCTCATCAGAGTCTAGCATATTAATCCTTTTATTCATAACATTATATTTTTTGACCATGTGTTTCATCTGAGGATCTCTTTTCACTTTTACCTGATTTGCGACTCCTTTCCATGGTAGCCAAAAAAGTGAATAGTTAGTGGATATATATTCATTTAGGGATTTTGTCCATTCCCTACTTAATAAAAACCCATTTGAATTAGAAGTGTATACCACCTAAATTTAAATAAATTGTTAGACTCTAGGCTTAGAGGAAAGTTTCATATGAATATCTAATAACTCCCTAATTACCTTGACTCTATAATTATCTAGCTGAGTGATAACTATGTTAGATTTGATAGGAGTCAAGCAAACTATTTACAAATACTTAATGTCGTCATGTTTTTGGATGAATCATAATATAACAAAATATTATGTAAATTCTTATGAAACATTTTTAAATTAAGCATAAAAGGTGGGGACTTAGTTTTATCTTTATAAATAGCAACATTGGCATTATCAGTCTTTGGTGGCCTACTAGGCTTTTTGGACAAGGACTCCAATAACAGGTTCCTTTTCTTAGTTATCTACATCAACTTATGTAATTTTATATTATCCTTTATTTTATTCATGTCCTCCATAATTATATACCCAATTTTATTAGAAAAATTAGACACATCGGTACAATGTTTAGAAGTACTTCCTTTTAGAGGTGTTAGGTTATTATTTGAGGTAGTATTTAGAGGAGTGCCAAAGTTGTTTAGAGGTGTTGAAGTAGTCAGGGGAGGCTTATTATCTATATTCCTTTGTTGTTAGGTCTTATTTAATAACTGATCAAAAGCATGAGATTCTTTAGGAACATCATCAAGTTCATTGTCTTCTTGGAAAGGGAAGTCAAACATCTCCACCATGAAGGATTGGTCAATAGATTTAAATCTTGATGTACCTATACCATTATATTTGTTAGTAACTACTTCAAAGGTATCCAATTATTCCTATAAAGATTCAAAATATTTTCAAAACTCAAGGCAGTCCATTTTACCATGCTTAGCATTAAAATGAACTCTACAATAATTACTTAATGCAACATCAATAATATTAATGTCCATGGTCTTCTTATCAGTAGATGATTCATTATTCTTATTATTATTATGTAAACTATCATTTTGGAATACATTATTGGGTCTATTAAATCTTTTAAATGAGAAATTCCTACATGAGCTTTCTCCTGTATGGCTAACATAATTTTGTAACTAAAAGAAATCAATGATGAATATTTTAGACCATCTTTAAGATAGATTCATTCTCACTCTTGGGAGTTTTTGAATTATGAACTTGATTATTATTAACACCATTGATTAGTACCAAAGTTTTTTTTATCATTTGGATTAAATCTAATTGCAGTATGGTTCAAAAATATTAAGTTCTAATTAGGAGAAACATGACTCAAGGGTAATTGGTTCAAATCTAGGATCTGATTCAGAGTTGGCATATTCTAATTTTTATTAAGAAAGATATTAAAGGTGGGAATATGTGGATTAACATTAAGAATTTAATAATACATCTAACTTTAGGGTTGCATCTAATCATTGATGATCACTGCTTCAGAATAATCTAAGGTTAGAGTAGTCATAGGTCCAACAACCCTGTTTATGAAAATAGAGGTCATGGGATCTAAAGCATCTTTATAAATTTCCAAAGCCAAAACATCATCAAGCTTATAGGGATCTATGGTTTGGATATACATATTTTGGAACCTAGCATTATATGAACTTATAGTTTCATTCACATTACTTTTGATTATGGTGAATTATTGGTACAATATACAAGCACTGATAATTTTGCCAAATTGGTCAACAAAAATGTTGTTAAAATAGTCCTAACTATGAATTTAATTCTTATAATTTTTTAAAAACCATTCATACACAACATATTTAAAAGTAAAAGTAAATAGTCTACATGTTACATCCTAATGTACTACATTTAAAAATCTTAATGCAACATTGAATGACTTAATATGTTCCTCTGTAGTTATAATACTAGTTAGACTAAATATTGGCAAATATTTATTAAGGTTATGGGGAAGGCCATGTGCCACACCTGGTACATTGATAGGAGATCCACCCAACCAAACCATACCTTGATTGGGGTTGAATATGTGAGCACCCTGAATTGGGAAAGTTGGCAAAGAATTTGAAAGCCTAAGCTTATCTTTATCCCACCTAGCTCTTCTATGGACTTATAATTCAAGCAGAGGTTCCCTAGTCTCTGAACATGACCTTTTTATAATTCACGGTATTTATAAATTGATCATTTTGAATCCTATTTGAATTATGATGTGTCAAATTAATCTTTACATAGAGTAGTAATTAAACTTGCACATTGAGTAGATTTTGCAAAGATTAATGTAAAGAATAATAAAGGACAACAATCTTTAACTAACTTAGCTCAAATAAGTGTCTAAATATGTAGGTATGAATTATGTTTGTATGTTTATGTCCAAATGAAATAAAATTTGTAAATCATCTAAGAATATTTGATTAAAATAACTATTACTAACCTCAAATCTATTGAATTTATAATTCTAAAGCTATCTTTGCTATAATCTATCATATATTTTCAAATAATATCAATATTTGTATAAATTAGCACAAAGATCAGGTTAAAACCATGAAGATCACCAAATTTTACAAAATTATGCTAAAATAAACACAAATATGCAAAGATTAAAGTGAGCTTTGAGCAGAAGTCCTATAAACTAGAAAAGAAATTACAAATCTACATAGAAGAAGGTCCTCCTTCTAGTGCCAGTAGAGTTCCACCTGTTGATGCCTCTAGGTGTATCATAGGTTATATTAGTTTCTAAATAACAATTATCATTTTATAATTTAAGAAAATTTAGAGCATGAGTAACAGGTTGTGGTAACCTGGTTACTTGTGATGAAATAGCGATAGAGAAAGTAAATTGTTCCACAATATTTATATTAGTTGGTGGTTTGGAGCCACTTTTGTCTCTATCTTTGTAAATAAGAAAATTAAGGTTAATTATGGTCAAATTATACTTTAAATATTAATCTATATGGATATTTTATAATGGAATTTAAACTAAAGTGATCTGGTTAAAAGTAAGCAAAAAGGTAGGGTAAGGTAGTGAAGAAAAGTGTTGTTGATATTCATCTCAGACATTATGACAAAGTTAAATTATTTCCCAAGCATGAACTTAAAACCAATGGATGAAATAAAGTATCTTAACCTCAAATCATAATATATATCAAGCAAACTTGTAAGGAAGATCTGAAACAATGCAAATAAGAACCCCATTTACTTTAAAGATTTACTCCTTTAAGGAAATAGCTTATGCACATATACAAATGCAAAGTAAATAAAATAAAGAAGACTAAGGATATTAGGACTTGTTCCAAAGTCTTAACATTATGTTATATTTTTGGTAGGTTAATAAATAATAATTGTTAATGGGGCATGCATCTTTTTATTAAAGACACCCCCATAAAATAAAGTTACTTAGTTTTAGTTTTTAGGTAGTTTTCATGTTTTGTGTTTATTAATTAGAACTACCTTAAGGGTTGTTTTCCCATAAATAGTTGGTTATAGGATTAGTTGATTTTACTAATCATGGGTATAATATATATAATCTATGTTTGTAATGTAAAAGGGTTAATGGAGTAAAGGCACCCTTACGTACTTATTTTTTAAAAATTAATAAAATACTTGTGCACTCGCACTAAGCAGGGACAAGGTTCAAACTATTTATTCAAGGAGTTATCAAAGGAAACTTCAATAAACCTAGTATATGCACAAGTTAACAATTATGTATTCAAAATGTACATGCCAATAATTTAAAAGAACTATTTAAATCTAAGATTCAAAACAATAATTGAGAGATAAAACACATAACAAATGATGAAAACAAATCCATTCAATCCTTTTAGAATTCATTGATTTCATTAATAGCTCAAAAGTATACAAGTTTTCGCTCAAAACTCCCTCTCCTCTTATAATAGACAATACTCCTTTTATAGAAACAAGGAAGTATGCTAGTCAGTTGCCTTAACTTATAAATGTACAAGTGTAAAGGACAACTATCTTTTCTATAGAGTTTTTAGAATACACTATGATTTCCAAAATAAACTGACCTATAGGCTAATGTGCTAACAAAATGCATATGCCTTTACAAAATAATATTCCATTTAAAAAATTTACAATGCTTCAATAAAAGGGAATATTCTTAACTAACAGGTGGACCCAATGTTGATGAAGCCCCTTGGTTTTTTTGAAGTAGCCTTAATGCCTTTTGATGTTACTCATCAATAAATATCAAATTAACTATATGTTCAAGTAAGAGTTCATCCTCTTGTTCAGCTAAGTCATCAAAGTCCCTATTATTCCTTTCTAAGGCCTCCTTTATGCTCCTTACCTCAGCTATCTTTTCTTTTGCAGCTAGAATCATATCCATGACTCTATTGTTGTCAGCCCTAGACCTACCTTGTCTCTTACTCTTTACCTCTTACATGACCAAAGTTTTCCTATGATTTAATTAATCATATGTAATTATACCCATGGAGCTACGTTTTGTAGGTTGGGAAATCATGGCCTTAAAGAACTATTCAATCCTATCTAGTAACTCTTTATCATCTTTGAGAAGTCTTTCTAGGATCTTGGACCACATGCTCACTCCCTAGATTTTATCTATAATTAGTCCCATGACTATGTTAATATGGACTAAATTGATTGTCTTTAAACCTATGATTTTATCCCTTGTCATGATGCTAATTAGATCCTTCATCTTATCTTTTGAACTATGCTATTGAGTAATTAAACCCTTGGATATTGTATCCAGCTATCCTAATACCTCATGTATTTCTTTTTTTATCTTTAGATAATTAAACATGTCATAAAATTATGCCTCAAACATCTCTATCATAGCATTAAGGATAGATAAAATAACCTACCTCTCTAAATTTTCCTTTTTCTTCTTTAGGTTCTTTACTTGTTGCTTTATGCCCTTAATGCTAGTTTGCAGTTGGGCTGATTGGAATTGGGTTAATTAAAGTATATATTATTTAAATATGGAATATTAACCTACTTATTGACCTAGATTTAAACCAAAAAATGGTTCCACTTTTTTAAATATGAATTCTTCACCAGCCACCATAACTCTCTTTTTAGTCACCCTCTCCAAACGTATAGTTTTTAGATTGAATTAGACTCCAACTAATGATTGTGTTATTAGAGGAGGATCTAGAGTCTCCATTTGGTTACTACTTAACTCCCCAAGGGAATATATCTTTCTTTCCTTCTCCTCCTTCTATAAATAAATTATCCATGGTTTGATCTCATCATGGATAGTTACGTTCACTAACTTGGTCAAGGCCCAAGAGTGTTCTAGAGTAAGAATATTTTATAGCTTTCCATAGAGGAACAATTCAATAATTGTTGGTCCATGTAGCATATTTTATTCACTAAATACATTAACCTCACTCAAAGGGTGAGTGAAGGTCATTTTAGGCCTCTTGGGTCATACTAGGACCAATGTAAGTTAAGCCTTTCTCTTTTGTAGGGGAATAATTAGAACTAAGATCAAGGCTAATTCCTTCCCCTTTTCTATCTCTACTTCCTCAATTTTGGGTTGAGGTTATTCCATTTGGATTTATTATTCATTATATTGATAATTAGTAGACAACATATGTAATGTATCTTCCACTATCTCACTTGGTTCTAATGCTATGAAATCAATGTATTCAATTGGAGAACCTGATTCATTGGGCTAGGCCAAAGATGATGTCCCCTCCCTAGGTTTCCTTTCTTTATGTCTCTAATTAGCTTGAACTTTAGGCTTTAGGACCTCCACTTGTGATTGTGTATAATGGGAGGAGGTTGAGAGGATTGACCTCTTATCAAGTGGTACTACCTCAAACCAAGTTGCCAAATGTCATCACTCCCTTTCTGGTCCCTCATCAATCTAGCTTCTAATTTGATGCCACATTTATTCAACCTATCCAATAATATTGTGAAATATGTAACCTTGATGTAAATTGGGTTATAGACTCTTGGCTGATGTTCATAGGCCAAATTTATTTGTTTAGCCTTCAAATGTTTCCCATCTTTGTCATTAGGGTCCCACTATCTTAATTCATAATGTTGTAATTTGAAAGATGTTCTATACCTAGTAACATCTTCAATATTATCCCAATGTTGTAAGATTGTTAAAAAATAGCCAAGGGTGGAGGATGTAGTAGTCCTTTCATTTTGATTTGATAAAACCCATCAATACCATTACATGTTTGGAATGTAACTTCCTGATCATCCAATTTATTTAGAACATGGATTGACAGTTTCATTAGAGTGCACTGCATTCCCTCAATCTTGATGATTGTGTAGTCAGGATAAAAATATATGTCCCCAATGGACTCAATAGATTTATTTGACAATGGACTGACTCTTGGCATTAGGCATCCTATTTTATCCTCATTCAAGGAAGGATAAATGTAGTCATAGATAAATTAGATATGGTCCCTATACTTGAAGATATGTAATTTTAAATAAAACTGGGACACTATATGTGTCTTTTTAGATGACCATCCCCTAAATTTAGGGATCTTAATCATGGAAAATAGGGAATCCAAGAGATTAGAAATAATAAATAAGTTTTTCCTAGACCCTTTCTTGACTACTAGGATTTTTGGTTTGGTTATTGTGTGGTGAAGGTTCATCATCTATGTTGTAACCAGGTCATAATACTTTGTATTAAAGGATTTAATCTTCTCATACTCTTTCATTATGGGATGCAATTATTCAATTATCCAAAAAAACATGGATCAATTATTATCCCTAGTTTTCAACACCACAACATCAAATATTTCTCTTTAAAGACCCTTGTTTCCAAATCTATGGTTAAGTAGAGTTCAATATCCTCTCTATGTTTCTTTCATGCCACCATGACTATGAGTTGATTAAAATGGTCACTAGTGGTCTATATTTTACCTTTGGATTAGTTTTCACTTGCTTAGATAGAACTTAGACTCTCTTGAGCTAGATTATGATTAATTTATAATTGAATTAGGGCTTTTTATATGCCTAGGGTTTTTCCATAAGTTATTTCAAGCTTTAATGGAAATGGATTTTAAACTTGAGTGAATTCATTCCTTAGATTTTATTTAAACCTTTGAATTTATTCCTTTTCTTTTTTATTCCCATAAAATCTATAGTTTTGTTGCTTTATAATTGTGTGGCTTCACCATGGAATCTACATGGAACTTTTCATGGCATTTTGTCCACTAATTTAAAAAAAATAATCATTAGTTTTTGAAAAATCTACCTCATCTCACTCCATTTGATTTATTTTGCATGAGAATCCATGGGCCTTTGATTATGATCTATGGGATGGACCGCCATTGGCTAGCTTTATACTAGGTCCCATGGTTACACCACTTGGTAATCTTGAGGGGCTTCTCAAGCTCTACACCTTATTAGTTCTATTAGTTGGTGTACATTCACAATATGGCAATCCCATAGGCATTTAGAGGTTTTGTTGAATAATACACAAATATCTCACTCTGTTTGATCATTTTCCTCCAATCTCATGTGAGTTGTAGATCCTACAAAGGTACATGGTGTGTAAGTTAGTATTGGGACATATAAGGACTTAGGTTAAAGATTTTAGGCTATGTTTTGTTTTTTGCTAGTAAACATGATATAAACAATAATCTAAAGTATTTAAGATGAGTTTATATCATGATAAAAAGGGGGCTCCTTAATAATAAAAGGACCGAGTGTAATGTTCTTTAATCTAAGGTTTTATCATATTAATAAATACAATGAAACTTTAGGGTAAAAGGTTATAAGCTAAATTTTAATAAAGGGACCTTATATTTTTTATGTTAAGTCAAGGGAATAGACCCAAATAAGAT
Organism: Torreya grandis; assembly: GCA_037957365.1. NCBI lineage: Eukaryota > Viridiplantae > Streptophyta > Pinopsida > Cupressales > Taxaceae > Torreya > Torreya grandis. The sequence goes on along the minus strand of JARHVA010006683.1, from coordinate 381,667 downwards.
CATGAAACATATCGGGACCAAGCATGATAGTTTAGACCAAATTTTAGTTAAATGTTTAGAAACACAACCATACTTTAGGATAAAATTTGAGCTAGGTTAATGATGTTTATAATCATTCCCATGCAGATTTGAATTTGGTCTATGATGGGAGAAAGGATAAATGAAAGGAAAACTTTAGCATTAAAACATAAAACTCTAAACATTCTCATTCTCTAAATGGTTCTCCACTGATCCTATAACACAAAGACAAACATGTTCAGTTAGCCAAATGATATTGATTCTTGTGATTGAATTTAATAGTCCCATAGACATAAATGATAACATTATAGATGTCAATTTATGGTTGTGATAATGTCAAATTTAATCTCATATACCTATTCATAGGTGATAAAATTTGATGACCTCATGAATATCAATGGTGGCCTCATAAACGTTAATGGATAGTCACAAGAATGTCAATTTTAAGCTCAGATAGTTAACCATAGGGACTAAAATTTTATGGCCTCATGGATGTCAATGATAGCCTCATAAACATAAAATGATGGCTATAAGAATGTCAAATTTAATTCCCATGAATAGTAGGTCATGTAAGAACTTTAAAATGTTACACATCACTTGATTGATTTTTTATGAGTAGTCAAAGATAATTGTTTATGATTTGGGTATTTGGACATCATTAGATCCTATAATCACAAAAGTATTAAGTGAGCTTGGGACCATTTATAATTTAGAATAAAGTATAACATAAGTTCTATCATAATAAAATGGAGACCCCTCAAATGATTAAATTCATAACCTAAGTTTTACCTTAAGCTTTTATTATATTAATAAATACAATGAACCTTAGGATAAGTCTATGTTATAATAAAAAGGACCCATTTCAATCTATGATGATCTCACTCCATTGGATCTTAGCATCCATGTGAATGTGGATCATCAATATATATTCATGGATTTTATTGAGATTGGCTCTAAGGATTAGGTCTTTAATTTATTGGGTCCTCCTCACTCCATCTGATCAATTTGGTCTGATCTCATGTGGGTCATTGATCCTGTAAACATGCACATGGTTTAAGTTAGGACTAGAGACATAAAGTAAATTAGCTTAAATTATTTAGTCTAAGGTCTCATCATGTTAATAAACATGAATGGGGCTTCAAGACTAAGACATTAGTCTAAGTTCATAATAAGGGGGAACATGGAAAATAATGTTGAACAAGCTATGAACATAATAAAAGGACCTTGTAAACATGAAGTTAGACCATGCTAAAATAGAATTAAGGGCTCAAGATATAAAGGTTATGGCTTGGTTGCATTGAAAATAATTACTAAGATATAGTATAAAAATTAACCTAAAGTACTTAACATTTTAAAAAGAATTCCCACCAATTTTGCTCCCACAAATTTTAAATTTAAATCAAAAGGTCTAAGCTAGTGCTTCTAAATGAGGGTTTCAGGAAGTTTGAACATAGATTTAACTTGGATTTACATAGACTAAAGGCTAATAAAATATTAAATATGGATTTAAACTATAAAATATAAGTATAACCCATTCAATGAGGGTTCTATTAAACCTTCAACTTTGAAACTTGAAGGTCAAAGGATAAAAATATTATATAATATTGAAGCAAAACCATGAATAGATAGACTAAACATGACATGGTGTGGATGATCTCTAAATATAAATAATGTGAAAACATATTAATGACACTCTGATCAAGTGAATTTTTAGTTATAAGGTAAAAAATGCACAATTTAACACATGGGTCCCCAATTTTTAGAATTAGGGGGTATGTTGACCTTAATAGGCCTCTTTTACCCTACCCATACATAGTTTTCTATAACTATACATCTCCATATTGAACTAATTCAAAACCTTAAAAATAATTTAATAGACATTCCCCAATATCATATCATAAATTTTGATAAAATGTTATTGGTGGAAATGCATATAATTTGATTTTTCATCTTGAAACCCTAGTTTAGGGTTAATACAGTCTCGAGTGACCTAAGAAGGAAGAGTTTAAAATTTTAGGAGAAAAAAATTTATAAATCTCTACGATGCTTGGATAAGTTCTATGATAACTCCAAACACATTATTTAATCACTAATCACTCTCTTTAACACCTCTACTACACATTTGTGTAATGCTTTATGTTTGACTATGAGTTCTTTCACTAACAGCGATAGGACTGTATTGTCTTTTTCACAAAGGAATATGGAAACAATGAAATGAAACACATAAGAGAACTTAAATAAATTTTATTGAACTTACTAAATACATGATGATCATTAAAAAATTAACTTTATCGATTATTTTTTCTAGTATTCTATGTTCCACAGTCACCTCAATGCTTATGCACTAAAAAAATAGGGTCTACCATTACTTTGGTCTTCAAAATGAGGACTCCTTTGATTAGTTTCTTGGAGTTTTATCTCCATCCATCCTCAAATATCATCTGAATAACTATATAAAATTAAAAACATACAATTTTTATATAGCCTATAACTACTCTAACTACCTTTTGACCTTCCAACAGTCATAAAAAGCTATTTAGACTATTGAAAGTATACACCAAGTTTATTTTGATATACATATATGATCTAAGGCCCATATTATAGACCAATTATGTCTTAAATAATGTTCATTTAACAATATTAATACTAATTCATCCTTCAAATCACTCCTACAACACCTAAACTAGACAAGTCCATTCAAACATTCAAATTATTAAAATTGGTGGAAAAATACCAATTTTAAATTATAGCCACTCTAAACTAACGCTGACACTTGGAGAATATTACAAAGTGTGAATTAAGGATCCTAAATCCTATATAAAAATATAACTAAACCTATATAATCGATAGACAATTGATCACTCCAAAATTATGCAAACCAAGAAAGATAATTCATCCCATGAAGGATGCTCCTACATCAAAAAACATCTTAACATAGCTCCTAGGCCAATACCAAGTTCCAAATGACATAACCCTATAAAAATTTCAAGATTTGGTTGGCCACCTATCCCCAAGCCAATAGTTGACCTTTGACCAAAGTGATATTTCATCCTTTGGCCCTCTCCATAATAACCCATTATACATTGAAGTTGTCACCACATGACACAAAGTCAAATGTGCCCTCATAGAGAATGGATTGGGCCTAAATATTATGTCTCTAAAGCTCATCAAGAATTTTGGATATACAATAGTCAGTTTATAGCTAAAAAATATTACTATCAAAGCTTACAATAATGAATAATGGGAATCACAAGGAACTATAATTTTACCAATGATCATTGGGCCTTTAACCCATGATACACTTTGCCATGTCTTGGACCTAGACCTATAATATAATTAATTTTGGGTACACCATGGATACTTGAAATTCATGTAATTTATTTAACATTTCACCAATATATCAAGTTTCCTTACATAGGGATGCAAGTAAACATTACAAACACTCAGACGTTGAATACAAACATTATAGCTACCATTTTGTCCTAGATCTAGTACTCAAGATGGACAAAGACAAATAATTACTTGTCAAATATCCATAGGTTAATTTCATGGACCTATATATCCTTTCTTCATCTTCACATACACCTCCTCCTGAAATGTCTAATCATTTTACCATTTTGGACAATGGTCTAAGAGAGCATTTGACCCATGACACATTTCATATTTCCAAGATTCCACAAAACCCAAGTCTTATGGAAGACCTAAAGCTAAGCCAAATAGCATGTAATGGATATGGAAGGGAAAATTCAAGATTCATAGCCCAAAACCTATTGTTTTTACACCAAACACTAGAAAAAAAGAGGATCCACTTTCTAATGATGATTCCTAGTTGTATAATGACAAATTGGCTAATTATTACAAGAGTGCCAAATATCCCATCCCTAACAAGATGATGGGTAACTAAGCCTATGAAGGTGAGGGATGGGTAAAAACTAACAAAGTACTCTTGAACCTATTTGTATGAGTTAGTATAAATTAAATTATGGTCTTAGATTTAAACTACTTGGGGGTGACCCCACATATCTTATTCATGTTTTAATGCCCATGTTTAGTGATGATGATGCTGATAATAAAGCATAATTTGAGTAAATTTTTTAATAATATATTAAAATTACCAATTTTTTTAATCCCTATATCATTTATAACATTATTCCAATAATCTATCATTCCATGCTTTCCCTTTATCATCCTCAACATATAGACTAGGACCAACAATAATCCATAGTGCTTGTAGATGAGTTTGAGAATAATGAGGCCTTTTTACATTTTATAAGCCTAAGAGATAATGTTACATTGGGGGTTTTCTATCAAAATATGTTCTATAACCTATTTTAGGGAATGATTAAACACCCTTAGCCAAAAACATAATAATACATTATTGTAGTCCCAAAGTGAAAACATCTTTTGGGCGCTTTTAGACTAGGGAAAAAGTAAAGAGAAAGGCTAGTCTTTTGGTGAAAACCTATTTCAAGTGCCACTATATGGGGGTGTTAACCTTTCCTAAAATTAATCTTAAGAGACCACCAATGATAAACTTTTGAGTTTGAGATTAGTTTAGCAGAACAATATGACTTTGATCAAATTACCTAGGAATTCCCTACAATTTTTTTACATGGCCATCATTACCGGTAGGAAATTAAGATTCATATTATTTATGAGAGCTTGAAGAACCAATACAACTAGAATAATTTAACATTATAGGTCAATTCATATCCTTTCCAACTATCCTAGAAGATGGCTTGACTATCATAGTAGAAGATATCATGAAAGTCAACATCAGCACTCTTGATGACCTAAAATGGATCAAATTAGGTGCATCCCTCACTAGGGAGGAACATGAAAATTTTTATTCCTTTTTATGGAATTTGTTGAAATTTTTTATTGGGAATATTTATATATTCCATGTTTGGACATTGACATGGATTTACACCCCCTTGTTGTACATCTTGATGCCAAACCTGTGAAATAAAAAGTGCACAAGATGCATCTTTGTATTGTTGTATTAGTAAAGTAAGATTTTTAAAAACTCTTAGAAGTAAGATTCATCCAACCAATTGAATATTTAGAGTGTATCTCAAAAAAAAATATTGTTAGTAAAAATCCATAAGAGATCAGAATTTACATTGATTTTAGAGACATTAATAAGGCCTGCCCAAAGGATGACTTTCTTGTTGACCAAATTTGACCTTAAAAGTCAAATTGGGTCCCCTATAGGTAAAAATTTGATTTTTAGATGTTTTATGGGCATAAAATTATGTCATAGGGTGTATTATAAGTCTTTCTATGTAATTTAATGCCACTTTGGCCTTGATCATAGTCTAATTAATCTATGTCATTTTGAGTCAGTAAGCATTTAGGGGTCATAAATTCAAGTGGAATAGTTTTTTAGGTGTTAAAGTGTCTTGGTGTCATTTTAAATGTCCAATAAGTTAGATTCACGATTAGGAATTTTAGTTCATCTAAAACTTTTAGGTTATGTAACTACAAATTAAGAAATCAACTAAAAAAGGAAGAGTTTGGAACTTGTACATCCCATGAGGGAGTATGACACATGGGAGAAGGTTTTGAGTTGAATATTAAACTTCCTAAAACTAATTTACATGCTTTAAATACTATGGAAGTGTCATTTTTTAGATAAAACCATTCTACTCCTTTACCCTTCTAGACACATAGAACTAGTCAGGTGGTTTATACTTGGTATGGCCAGTAAGAGATGTTTAAAAAAAATTGATCTTGGGGGTGTATTATACACTCAGTAAAATTATATTTGATGTTTTTTTTTAATAATAATGGTTACCTGTGCTTTATGAACCATTCCTAAGAAGTTGACCTATCCAGTTTGCTTACTAATATGTGCACCCTGTAGGTTTTGCTCTTATTTGGAAGATCCATATGATATATTTATTGATATTGATCCAAAATTATTTTGGATATCCATTATAATTTTTCCCATTCTTTGTTTCATGTTTCAAGGTGTTTTGATGGGCAAATCATCTCAGGTTTGTAGACTAGTCTTATTTGAGGATGATAAATAGGTTTCCATCATTATCAAAATATCCATGCTTTTATAATGGTTTCATAGGGTGTAGATAAGTTCATCACAATTTTTTAAATTTAATATTTGTCCCCTCATGTTTCAATCTCTTGATATAAATCAATCTTCATAGAATACACAGTCACATTGGAATGCATAATCAACTTTCTGCTTATTCCTAACTGTAACCATGGTGCTTTGAGGTGTGAAACATTAATGAGGGTGTTTTAGAGGTCTATAATATTTTATAAATGTTATTGAAACATTATAAATAAAATAAAACATATATAAATGGCACAAGATCAAACTATAATGACTAATGCTCCTATACAACCCATGGTTCTACTTTGCTTAATGTTGAGGTACATATATAGGATTTAAACCCATGAAGTAAAGGTATTTGATATTTTAAAAAGGTATTTAGAGGTTTTAATAGCCCATTATAGACCTTTAAAGGTTTTAGGACTAGTTGTATACCTATAAACATGTATGTGCCCATGGTTTCCCCTTCACTGCTAGGTTTACAACATTATAAGTATACCTACAAGTACCATTCATGAGAAAACATGTGGTAAGTAGGTTTTGGACTACTTTTAGGTCATTTAAGATGAAAATAATCCATTTTAGAACTTTTTGAGGGTCTAAAATGGATGATAAGTACCTATATCTAGCATATTGTCCATGTTTGTACCCACTGCCTACATATATGAAAATGCTCATTTATAGGTATCTCATAAGGACTAATCATGTTGAAGGGAGTATTGATAAAGAAGAGAGTGTATTTTAAATCCTTGATAGATTTATAAAACTCATGAAATGTCAAAAAAATGCATTTTTCACACTCATCACTCATTACCTATAGTTTTTCATTCTCTGCCTACATGTGACAATAACCACCTATAAGTGGCATTGTCATAGATATGAAGGTCCTTATATGAAGAAGATTGGATAGGTTCAAACTATTTTGGAAGTCCTAGTATGTGGTTTGGATTATTATTAACCTAATTAAGGTGAAAAATTAACAAATGGAAATATAGGTCACCCCAAATGCAATGACTATGTGTTAAGGGATCTTTTCCCTAAAAAGTGAGAACAAAGGTTCAAGCCATTTTGTGGATATCTTACAAAAGTTTTTTCAAGATTTTTGAAGCCTTTAAACGTGTTTTCCTTGTCTCCCCAACATAATACATGAACTATACAAATTTTTGAGGGCAGATGACTAAGGGAAGATGATTGTTAGAAGGTCTAAATATGCACCTTAAATCACTAAATTCAAGCAATGAAACCTATGGGTTTTGATCTCTAAAGAAGGTTTCTAGCATCCAAGGTTGTAAATGGAACATATATCCATAATTGAATGTCCTTATTAGGTTCAAAGGGAATACAAAATGTATTTCATTATATAATGATCATATAAAGAGGTTAGAATTCTTTGATTTGTCCCATTAACACCTATAGGGGTTACTTTTGAGGAAAGAACATAGAAAATATAGTCAATTTACTATGACTAGTTTTAAGAACAATCCAAATTCAAGGTGTCAAATGAGCATAAATATATATAAAATAAGTCTTGTAATAATTTTGGAAGGATTATAAATTGTTTTCAAGTCATAATCCATACATATCCATCTATAGGTTCCCCTCTAATACAAAAAAACATAGTCAACTGTAATTATGGTAAGATAGTGAGTAAAGGTTGGTATTCTTGAAGTGGAACTATAGATATATGGCGTGAATATACAAAAATAATAATTATATGGAGAATAAAAAATAAATAATCTCTTGTAACACTATATCCAAAGTTTAATTATGTAAGCCACGTACAGGTGTGGTGTCTTAAAGCCAACATAGTCAGGAATTTGTACATATAGTCTTGAGAATTCAAGGTATGGGAAGGAGTATGTAGAGAATTAAAGTGATGAATACACTTGGAACACATTCATAATAACCATGATGTTATCCAAAGGATTTTTAAAATATAATATAAATAGATAAAAGGTCCTAATCAGGTAACACATAGTTCACATCATAAATCCTGCACACAACTTGCTTTGTACAAGTTTATCTTGGGTTTTGAGGAACTAGAAGGGAAAATAATGAGAGAATGGGATGAATTTTCATCTATATAGTATTTAAAACTTTATTAATCCCATAAAACACTCATATTGTTTGAAAAAATAGGGTAAGTTCCCTTTGTTTTATCCCAAATAGAGGGCACTTCCCTTTATGCACAAACATGCAAGTTTGGGGAAATAGGGATAAAAGGATGAATCATAAGTAAGAATAAAAATTTTAGCAGGTTTGGAAAGTTGGAACACATATAAGATGAAATTAGTAACTTTTTATGGAAGGAGGAATCCCATATTGGAGGTATAGACTCTCAAACTTGCAGGTAGGCCTATTAGGCATGTTTAGGCCTAGAATTCAAATGAGAGGACACTTTCACTTCTAGCTCTTAGTGAGACTTATAACTGATTGTAAAAATTTTATATAATTAAGTTATACATGTCTAATCTCATGGTATGAAATTAAATCATAGAGAAATCCATTTTTGGCTCAAAGATAATCCAAGCTTATAGGAAATGAAGAAAAGAACTTGATAAGGCAAATTTGAGTGCTTACATCTCCTCTCAAGATTTTCATGGAGGCTCAAGGAGTTTGGATAATTTGAAAGGGTCCTTAAAGATAATTCTTGTGTAATTTTTTTGAAATTCAAATGTCATAGCTTTATGAACAAAGATTAAGGGTAAAAATGGCCTAAAACCCTTACAAACCCTTAGATAAGGACTTGATGAAGGAAATAAAGATGGAAAGCTTTTATAATGTAATATTTTACCCAAAATGATGATTGGATGTACAAGGGGACTTTCTCAGGCTACTGTCTATACTTTTGGATTGTATGAAATTGTATGGATGGGGTACAAAATAGGATATTTTTGACCTTTTTATGAATTGTCTAGGTTCTAGGGACTTTCAAGAGATGAAACCAAGTTTATAAAAGGATTAGGACTTGGGATAATCCCTCATTCCCTTTTCATGATTCATCATAACTCTTAAGTATGCCTACTAGAGCTCTCATCTCAGCTAATCAAAACTGGCATAGTGAACATGATGGTGAGAAGGGTGGGAACTTCAAGTGGATGGATTTTTGAGGTCTACCTAAGAAATATAAGGCCATGGATGGTATTTAAAAATGTCATAAACTCCATCCAATTTATTTTAATGTAAAACTAATGCCTTTTTGGAAGCCAAGGGTGAGGGGTGACTGAAAGAGGATTTTTGTTTGAGTACAAACAATGATAGTTCATTTTTGGAAGGTTCTAGATGACTAAGATTGAAGCCAATGTATAGAGAAGCATGTATGAAACCCTTTCCTATTATTATAATAATTAAACTTGTCCCTAGTAATTTTTGGGATGTTCCAATAGGGGTGAATGATGAAGGCATTTTTATTATGCAAAATGAAAACTCCTACACCACATTTAAGGAATTTCATGACTTGGGGTGACACTTGTGATTCCTAAATTTACATGATAATTTTTACATTACCTTCTCATGCATAATTAGATTATTTTCTTAGATTGACAAGTTTCCTTGTGACCTTTGTACTTCTTTCTTTTCCTCTCTACCTCAAGTTCTATAAGAACTAGCCATTTTGGCCTTTGTAAAACATGCTCCAACTAAGTATAGTTAAGCCCTAATGATTTTCATACCATGGATCAACAAATACTATTGATTTTTACCTCTTATATGACTATTCATAGCATGCTTACTTAAATGATTGATCTTTCTCATGTGATGACTATTGTTTCCTTAGCATTATTGTCTCATTCTCTCACCTATTTACAGCTTGAAAGCTTCTTCTTACAGGTCATGCAAAGTGTTTTATGATGTGTAAAGTTTGAGTGAGTTATTATATTAAAATAGTGACATTATAGGCCTCCTATCTATTATTCTTATCCTAAACATTCATTACAACCTCATAATGAAATATTGATGTGAGAATATTTAGATTAGAGAAGTGTATGTTTAGTTAGTCTCTTGGTCTCATGTGTGACATGAATTTGGTTGGTATTCATAAATAAATTCGGTGTATCACCTCATTTAGGATATTTTAATTTCATTTTTCTCTCCATTTTACCTCACAATCATAGGTGTAGTAGTGATCTATAAGTGGTACATTAAGGGATCTAGCCTTATCTAGAGATTCACATCATTATTAGGCTAGCCACATCCTAGAGGTTGTTAAATTGTGCCACTTGGATGAGGAGAGATAATAAATCTCCTCAAAGGGTGAAAATCTAAGTAATAACATTTCCTTTATCAAATATTCGCATGATCATTTTCTACATAGTTGGGTATGGAATTATTTCCCTCATGGATGGATTTTTAAGATATAATCAGATCAAGATTGTGATAGAAGACCAACACAAGATAATGTTCACCACTCCTTAAGGAACTTTTTGATATCAAGTTATTCCATTTATCCTTAAGAATGTTAGAGATACATACCAAAAGGATCTGATAATTGCATTTCATGACATGATCCATGATATTATCAGATACCATATCAATGACAAATTAGGTAAATCAAAGATCCATTCAGATCATCCAATCATGCTATGAATGATCATTAAAAGGATTTATGAGTGTAAGGTTTGACTCAATCCCAAAAAGTGTGTCTTTAGTGTCACTTTAGGAAAATTCTTAGGATTTATTATCTCTTGATAAGGCATTGAAGCTGATCTTGCCATGTTAAAATCCATTACTGAGATTCTTCTACCTAATTCAAAGTAGCTCCATAGTTTACAAGGAAAAATTTAGTCTATTAGATGCTTCATTCTTTAGTTGTCCAAAAAATGTCATCCTTTCACTCACTTACTAAATAAAGGTGTTACATTTATATGGAATGAATAATGTCAAAAATACTTTTAGCACCTAAAGGACTATCTTGACAATCCACCTATTTTGTTACCACCAATGCCATGGAGGCCATTTTTACTATAATTATTTTCCATTGATATTGACTTGGGGGCACTTTTAGCTCAGCATGATGAGAATGGAAAATAACATGTTGTGTACTATTTAAGTTATACACTAGTCATGTATGATTAAAACTATACACCAATATAAAAATCTTTTTTAGATATGGTATTTACAACCCAAAAGCTAAGCCATTACATGCTTAATAATAAAACCATAGTCATTGCCAAAGTAGCTCACTCAAGTATCTACTATCCAAAATAGCTTTACAAGCTTGCATGGAAAAATGGATCATGATCTTAAGTGAGTTCAAGATTGAGTATGTCAATTACAAGGCCATAAAGGGACAAGTACTTGTAGAACAACTTTTTGAAGCTCCCCTATAGATACTAATCCACTCACTTTTGCATTCCTATATGAATCCATCATGACCATAATAGAAACACCTCATGAGGAGCAACACTAGAAGCTATATTTTGATGGGTCATTCCTATTTCATAGATTAGGGGCAGGCATATTATTTATTACACCACAAGCGGATCTCATTCCCAAATCATTTTTATTATCTTTCCTTCTACTAATAACATGGCTAAATAAAAATCACTTATTGAAAGGCTTCATCCAGTAGTACAATGGAACATTTAACATCTTATGGTTAATGGTGACTCTTAGTTAATCATCAATCAGATTACATAACACTTTTAGACCAAAGATGACAAGATGGTACCGCACAAGGCTAAGATGGACACTCTCAAATAAAAAAATTCCAACATAAAGTTTAAACACATACCTCAAGATAGTAATAGGATAGTAGATGACATGGACACCATTAGTTCTTTGATCTAAAACATAGACAAGGAAAAAGAATATTAGTTCCTCATTGAAAATCTTCTAGCATCTGCTCATGAACCTTTGAACATCATAATGACTTGTGATATTGTTGGTCCCAATCCTATTTGGTATTCAGACCTATATAATTACCTTCATGATAGAATCATGCCACCAAATATATCACACAAATAATAAAATACTTTACCTACCAAGCCTAACATTTTAATGCAGAAGCTTTGATAGAATTTTGTTTCATTTTTCAACTTTTGTAGAAGCCACATTAACATTACTAAAATTTCATGAAGCAGTCTATGGATCCCACTAGTGGAGATATCCTTGACAAAACCCTCCTATGTACTAGATACTATTAGCCAACCATAGAATTGTTTATAACTTCTTATGTCAAAATATGTGACAAATGTCAAAGTAATACCAATTTGATTAATGACCTAGTTAAAACACTCAAACCAATGCTTAAACCATGGATATTTTCAACATGGGGAATATATCTTGTTGGTATGATTAACCCAACCTCATCTAATGGTGATAAACACATCCTTACCACTACTGAGTATTTCATTAAGGGGGTTGAAGCTATACCCTTCATTTACATGACTAGGAAATATATTTCCAAATTCATTTTCAATCATCTCATCTACCACTATGGTATCCCATCTGACATTATACCTGATAATGTAAAATCATTTAAAAATAAGGATGTCAAATCCCTTTGTGTTGAGTACAACATTACTCAACATTTTTATACCACATATTACCCAAAAGGTAATGGCTAAGCTAAGGCATCCAATAAAATGATTATCAAAATCCTTAAAAAGAGTTTTAATTATGTTGGATAAGATTGACACCTATAGATCTTCTTCACCCTCTAGGCATATTGTAATAATTACCACTCTCTAATAGGATCCACACCATATTCCCTAGTCTATGGAACTAATGTCATTATTTTCATCAAGGTTGAGTTACCTTATTTTTATATCTCATTGAAACACATCCTATATGATGAAGATTAAATAGTAGCTTGACTACAAGAGCTAGAGTTAATGGATGAAAAGTGCATGGCGACTATAAATAACCTTCAAGCATATTAGAACTGGTTACATAGTCAATATATCCAATGTTTTAGTCATAAAGAGTTAAATATTGGTGATCTTGTCATAAAATAAACCCATAGGAACACTACAACTGAGAATAATAAGAAGGGCAAGTTTAAGCCCAATTGGATAGGGCCTTACATCATTATTATCAATTATGGTTCTAGAGTATATAGGCTCACTACACTAAATGGAGATAAACTTTATGAGCCTATGAACATCATACATCTCAAGTGTTATTTCACCTTAGAAATAAAAAGCATTGTATCTAAAGATCATTTACATTACATCATACTATCATCTTCCTTATATTATGATGTATATCATTCCTACCATACCTTCACTATCAATTGAAGTCATTTTTCCCTCTCTCCCCCTACTTTTGACCTTGTTTATGATCCATTGGTTCTTTAGGAACCTTTAATAAGGGGATTCAAATTAATTTTAATTAGTTGATTCATTATTCTGGAGAAAGGTAGTATTTTGGACTAGTATGATAGTGGTTTGGCAATTGCATTCTTCATTATTATCATGTTCTATTTTATTTTAGGTGCCACTATTTATAACCATATTTTGGAAAATTATTACCCATTCCATTGTTTTCTAATTATAAAAACCTATGGGAAAATTAGGAGCAACACCTTTACCATAGCTTGCCATATCACCTTGCCATTCATATGCTATACTATTTCATTTTCCTTATTCATGAACTTGTTGCTACCTATCTAGATTACTCCACTATAAGGAAGAGGTATAGTGAATTAAGGTCCCATTCTAAGACTATTTAAGTATCACTCAATTTACAATGAGTTTAGCTTAGTCACCCATTGAGGCATGCTATCACCATTTTGTGAGGAACATAACCCATAATATCTCAATTTTACAAACAACATAAGCCATACTCTCATTGTTTTGTGTATTGGAATATTTGGTACATCATAATTCTTGATTGAGTTGAGATGCCTCTAAAATTCTAAAAATATCGGTAGAAGACTTATAAAATCATAAAAATTGCAAAATCATGAAAATTGGCTTAGAATTTCCATACGAGATATAAAGATGTTAATTTTTTTGGATGGGACATCTTGTTTGTTCAATTTATTAATAGACTACCTTGGTCTTTTTCCTCCCATTTTTTGGATAACTACATCAGCCTAAGGTTCACATAGACTATGTAGGCAACACTTGGATACATGGGGTATCTTGGGTTAGCTTGGTCACACCTTCCATTTTTTAATCACTTCTTTGCATTAAGGATCCTACGACTCCTAACTATCTCAAAAGTAACCAATTTTCCTTTAGTTTCCCCATCCTTATTGACCTTAAGTCATATGTTATCATCATTTTATGATTTCATGTAATGTGAACTATATATTCAACTTTGATACATTCATGACCACTTGGATTAATCATAAATTCTCACTATTTTTCAAGTATTCTCTTTTTCACACACACTTTCCATTTTTTAAGACACTTCCCTTATTCCTCTACACATCCATCATGTTTCCTTGTCATAATTTTTTAATCCCATATCTTAGGAGAATTAAATTTATCTTGAATTTCATGTTGGATCTTGTGTCTATGAAACTATGTAGGCAACATTTACTTACCTAGTGAATTTGGAGTCAACTCATTTACCCCTTCATTTTCTTCTATTTCCCCCACTTTGTTTGTTTGTTTCATTGACTCCTATAGCCTAGGGGAAATGTTTTCCATATTATTTGTGAAATTATCTTCCTATATCATAGGGGAAAAATTGTGCCATTGTCTTTGCATTATTATACCTACATCATTTATGTCTAGCTTAGGGGTCACCCTATCACCAAGAGTAACACCTTTATTACACATACATGAATAATTTAGTTTTTGTTTGCACTAACATCTTGATAAGCCATTGTTTGTGTTTATTTGATTTTGTTCTAGTTATTGTTTTTGTGTTTTTGTTTATTGATGTTTTGTTGTGTTTATTAGCATTTTGTTGTGTATACCTTGTTTTATTTGTTTGTATGTTCATTTTATTTCATTATTATTCCTTGATTTAGTATGGATGTATTCATTAGGTTATTCTTCATGAATTATACTTAAGTCCTTCCATATTCATAGGTTAACATTGTTATCATGGTTTTTATCATTGGTGAATTATTTTCAGTTATTTATTAGAACATTTATCAGTCCTTATGTATATTATAGATAGGTTATCATGGTGTTTTATATCATAGTGCATAATGTCATGAGATATAATAAATATCATTTTAGCTGATCTTATAAACAATGGTGTTGTAATAATTCTCCTTGTTCAACTAAACAATTTCTAATCTATCCAAATATTACCCAAATATAGACTGATTAAATCACCAATGAATTTTAATCCCTACTAGTTAGGACATGCATCTACATATTAGAAGGTAGCCAAAATTCATATCTCTTCTCTGTATTGGATTACTCTTAATCCTTGAGTATAGATTCAATATGTAATCCCCATTTTATGATTTTACATATTGTCCCAAACCACACTGGCAATGATTATGACTGCCTTTTAACAAATCATTGAGTTTTGATCTATATGGATGTTAATAATTATAATCATATTTGGTAAAATCATTATCATCTTCTACCTACCTAAGACATGTTTTCATTATACTAATGATTATAACCACCTTTAGGTAAATTGTTATCTCTATCCACCCAATTGGGGCATTTTTAATTATCCTAATGATTATAAACACCATTGGGAAAATCACTATTTTTATACCTCCCTATGTCAATGATTATAACTACCTTTGGTTAAATCATCCTTTTTATCTTCCTAACTAGGGCATCTCACTATGCTACTAATTATAACTTCCTTTAGGAAATTCAATATTTTCCACCCCCTTAACCTTTAGATCCCAAAGTTTCCTTCTTTTTGAGAGAATGTTCACCGATATTCTTTGCTACCCATTCCCTCAAGGTGAAATCAAGGCTCATCCATCATCATCTAGGGAATTAGGCATTAAAGGCCTTTTCATTCTTTAATAATACATCACTATGCCTATATCTTGCAAAGCCTTCCCAAAAATGGGCAAATTATAAACAACCCATTCTAGCCACAACTAGATTTTGACTGGACTTTAGATTGATTTCTACCTAATATTGCAAATTAATCCTATGAATCAATGAACATCCTAATTTTGTATACACATCAGACATTAGTGCTCAAAATTGTGTTGATGGATCCCTATTTGGGGTTTATCATGTACGCAATATTAAACTCTCATACATTCATCTTTAGTCACCTTACTACCTAATAATTGGTAGTTTGGATTTTGGACCCATTAAGCAGGGAACTTTATTAATTATGAAAGTGCCAAAATACTAAGCAAAATGAATCAACTAATTAAATTAAATTAAATATCTAAGTGAATTTTCCATGTAAAATTAGTGAAAATATTTTTTTCAAAAAGGAAATTTCAATAAATATGAGGTCATGATGACATCATCATCCTCAAAGTCAAAGAATTAAAATATCTCCCTAAAGTGCAATAAATTTATAACTGGAGAGACATGCCTAATTAAGATATCTATACAAAATATTAATTATACGTCCTCCTCCTTAACTCAACTAGGGTTATCCTTAACTCACCTAGGGTTATTTCAAACTCAATTTTAGTTAGTTATAGCCTATCTACAGTTGGGTGAGAGTTAATTTTGGAGGCTATAAATATAAGGTCTAATTCATTTATCTATAAGCTCTCTTGGTATAAAGTTATTATGTGATTTAACAATTTTGGAAATAATGGGGGTTTTATTCCTAATTTAGTTAAAGGGTCTAGATTGATAGATTAGTAAATAATAAATGGTAAATAATCTACTAATTTTTGAAATTTATTGGTAATTAGATATTTTCTAAAAATAGTAATAAGAGGGAGAAAATAAGACTTAAATTAAATTATATTTATCTAATTGTGATAAAATATGATATTCACTATGCAAGCTTGGGACACTATTATAAATAGTATTTTGAATTTCATTTTTTGATTAGACAAGAGCATCAAAAGTGGATAGGAGTGGCACTGATGTTGTAGTCCTTGTTTGGCACTATTATCATAAAGATTTAATCTTTCTAGGTTTTGTTTGATAGGTTTGTGTGACCCTGTCTTTGAAGTTTTGGTAGATGAAAGTCTATAGAGATCCATGTAGAGAATATTTTCTCTTTAAACCCTCTATTTTGTTGTAATTTTACCAATTTTGAATAAGATTGGGGGTTAGTGTGTGTAATATGTATTGATTGTGGATCCCCACCCCTTGTGTGGGCACACTACCTACATACCAATACTTCAAAGAGGGATAAATATATATGAAGTTCTCCCTTTGAAAGTGCTGGGTTCAATTGTGATATGAGAATTCAAGGAAATGCTAAACTATGTGTGCTTGAGATGATTAGGGACTAGTGTAAAGATTCAAATAAGCTGGAAATAGTATTTGATGGTTGTATGTATAGAATAGGGAAATGTGCTTGAGTAGTCTTGCTTGTATTCTTGCTTTCTTTGTGATATTTACCAAACCCCTCCAAATGATCTTTGAATGGGATTTTATAAGGATTTATTGGTCATGGGTTAAATTTTCTTGCATTAGGCTAATAAGAAGAAGGATGGAGAATGGAATAAATTAACAATTGGGGAAAAAATAAGCTTGGAAAATAGAACCAATAGTATATAGGAGTGGCACCAATGCTATAGTCCTATGTGGCACTATTTTCCTAGGTAGATGAGCCCTATGGGGTTGGATTGGTTATGAAAAGAAAGTCCTAGCTCAGCTAAGATCAAGTCCAAAAGGATGTAGATGATTGGGAATAAATGAAAATAATATTGTGAGGGTCATGAGAGCAAGAAAGAGGGACCTATGGGTTGGGTGTCATTATCTATGCTTAAGTTATCAATTTTTGAATTTTATATGACTACATTTACCCCCCAATATTCTATTTATATACCAAAGTGAAATACTAGGATAAATAAAAAATAAAAAGCATACCTAAAATTACCTACAAGGGTAAAGCCCATGAAGCTATGTGATGTTGGGTGTGTATAGGGAGAGCACACTATGAAGTGTAAATATACATAGAGAAAACAAAGAGTAGACTAGTTCTTACTAGATATGCTATATATAAAATAAGAGCATTAAAATTTGGGTAAGAGAGAGAAGAAGAGAAAGGAATAAATACATCTCACAAAGTATGTAAACCAATAGAAAACCTATTGTGGTATTGAGTGATTTTGTATGATGTTGAGTAATGCCAGGTATGTGTTGAACTAAGAGTAATATCATGAATGGAGTTGAGTGATGAACTCTTCAAAAAGTGTCTCTACAATGCAAAGGCTAGCCCTTTAGCTCCATCATCACCCACTAAATGAATCTATGTGATCCTAAATTTGTTTTTTGATTTTTGGAATGTGTGTCCAATCCCTCTAAGTAGGTGGCTCAAGAATAGAAAGGCTAGCTAGACCTTTGGCCCCATGAAGTGAAGCTATGAACTAATATCAGTATGAAATGTATGTCATATGAGATGGATCCTAAAGCCCATGAATGTACTATGATCTTAAAATGTTGGCATGGATATCTAAATGTACACTAGAAACTAGGCCACTCTTGGCCACTCTGAAAGATGGAGATTAGGCTTATATGAAATCCACTTTGAAATTGAGAATCTAGCTTATGTGGAAGCAAGTCAAGAACTTGAGAACTTAGGAATGTGGAGGGTAGGATTGTATTAAATCCAATCTAAAATGATGAAAACCAATTATAGATTGAATCAGGCACACAACTTTTGATAATGTCTAGATAATGCTAAACTAGGAAAGAAAAAAACAAATGGCCCACACACATTAGCTCCAATCATTGATTTCTAGAACATAGATTCTGATCTAGAAGTTATACTAATTATCATATTTGAAACTATAAGTGAGATATATCATGATACATATTATGCCCCATATATATGGATTCTTTTATAAAAAGGTGTACTAAAGCTATTGGTTCTAAACTGGTCTAGCTATGGAAATTTATAGCTGAACCTACATTTCTACCTACTTCTAGAAATTCTAGTTTTTCTTCTATTTAGATAGGAGCACTGGAAATGGATAGTAGTGCCACCAATGTTATAGTCTAGTCTTAGAAATATTGTCTTGGGCCAAATTTGATGACTATTCTAGATTCTTCACTATTTTCTTGGTCTATTCTAATTAGTTTGATGTCTGGTTGTTGTTTTGAGTGTTCTAAAATTAGATTTTTTATTTAACAGGATCTTTGATCTCTATGACAAAACCCCTATTTGTTGCACCCTATTTCGAGGGTAGGAATAGATACCATACAATGATTGACATCAAAATAAAGATCCCTATAAGTGTGTTATGATACAAAATATATGATATAGTAATGATAATTGACAAGATATCTCAAGATATAACATAGTTTGTATTGAGAGATTGTTAGATTAATAGGGGTATGCCTATATAGATATAACAATGAAAATCATATGTAATATACTAAACTATAACTATAAGTATTATTTGTTAATTGTTAGTTGTCATGGAGGGATAGAGCATGATGTCCATCATGGCATCCAAGAAGAAAAATAATGCATGATTTAGATCATGACATTACAAACAATCAAAATCAATTAAGAAACAAGCACACAAGTCAAGAAGCAATAAGTATACAAGAGTGTCCAAGGGACCAAGAAAATAAGGGACATGGGAACATGTCACTTAAATTGGAAAGAAATCATGCAAGGCATTTTTGAATTCCACATACACTTAAAATTGAAACAAACAAGTTGGCATGAAATCCATAATCACATAGGAGAGTATAGGCAAAGGAAGTTGGCAAATGTCCAAAGGGACACACATGAATAGAATCGATGGACATTGGCATATGTCCTAAGGCACATACTAGAAATGAGAAGGAAATAGGAATTAAATCACATCAAAGTATGCTAAGAAAGAAGATAAATCAGGTAAAAACTAAAAAATATAAGCACATCTAACTAATCAAAGAAAGAGTATGAAAGTATGTAAGACATGTTAGTGCAAGACTAGGTATATGAAAATAAATACACAAGTGCTAAATACTAGTGAGTGTTGTTAGAGTAATCTATGTAAAATAGTAAATAATGTACATCAACATTATAACTAGAGTATGTGGTGTAGAAATAACATACCCTGGATGGTGTAGTCATGTATAGTATACCCCTAGGGGGAAGATATATCAATGTGTGTCTTGCATACAAGAGTAGGATACCGCCTCAATGGGTAGAGTAAATAAATCAAGGGTCTAGAAGTCACTGCACACACTCAAAGAAGATCAAGTGAAGGATGGTAATGTAGATAAATTGATAAACAATAGCATAAAATAACAAATGTATGTCTAGTATAGGATTATAAATGTAAAGCATGAAGGATTTATACAATCAAGATGTTTTTGTGTTTATGAAATTTTTGAATGTTTTTGGATTTTGAAAATTTTTATTATTTTTGGTATTTTTGAAATGTTATATTATTTTTTTATTTTGAGAATAGTGATCTATGTATAATCAATCATAGGGAAACTATGTAAAATAAAGAACATGAGACTATGTACAAGTAGGCTAATAAAAGGTGATACTAATTTATGAGTCTCATGGGAGACTCTCTATCATTGTGTCATGTATTAAAGAGAGGAATCATATGTGATTAGGAAGTAGATGGAGATGCTGAGACAATGGCTTTGAAATTTGTATATGTTTTAAATGCTTTGAAGTCTCTAAAGTGGGAACTAACTATGGGGTACCCTATAACTCTAAGAAGTGGATGAAACTATATGGATATTAGGGACCTATTTGGTAGTAGGAGAATCTCTTTGAACATGTGATCTATGTGTAGATACATGATATCTCATTGAGATTGCCTCAGGTGTGAATACTATATCTAGAAGCTATCTAGAATCTTGAAATTGTGGAGGTGTATGAACACTCTATGATAGTGATGTATGCCTCATCTATGTTTGAATTTGTACTAGAGGAAGAACTATAATTGGTGGAGAAATTGTAATAGGTGGCAAATCTAAAACTAGTGATTTTGGAATAGTAAATGGCTCTGAAGTGGGTAGTGGTAACTCATATGCAACTCCACCAATTGTAATAACCTAATTAGCATGATTTAAAGTTCATGCATCTCTGAACTATAGAACATATTGTATGAATTTTTTGAATCCATGATTAACCAAGTAACATATCAAAAACTCCTACACTAGGAATAATAGTGAATGATGTGGCCACATGTGTTGGACCAACCTATAGAGGAAGTACAATCTCACCCAATGAACTCTATATGTTCCCACTAAATCTACTAATAAATGTGTCTATCAGGGTAATAACTTGATTTAAATATCCCAAATGATGTAGTAATGTCATAATGCACATGTTTACACTAGATCTATTATTGATAATAACATTATGAATAGGATGATTATGAATGTAAGCTCTGATAAAGAGTGCATGATTATCTGAATCATCCTTGATGATCTCCTTCTCTAAGAAGGATATGGAAAGTCTAACTAGAACTCTAGAATTGTATACACCAATCATGTTGCTCAAAGGATGTGATTCAACTAGAGGTGCCTTATATGTATCTAGTGGTGGATGTGCATGATATTCATGGTGAACCCCTGATGTGTCCACTATCTCCTATTTTGAATGTTGAAAAAAAGGATTTGAGAAGATTTTTAAAGATTTATCCTACATTTTCTTTGCTTGAGGAAGCTCAACTGAAGTGCCAAGATCAATATGATTTCCATCTATTAAATCCTATATCTTGTGTCTTAAACTAATGTATCTATTTGTTGTATGGCTTGGTTCCCTGTGCAACTCACCAAATGCATGCTAATCATATCCTTGTGGAAGAGGATTTGTTGGGTCAACTTCTCAAATATAAGGGAGAGATATGATGTTACATTCCAATAATTATTGTAAAACTCTAGCTAGAGAAATTGGTAGCTTGGTAAATGTACACCGAGGAGGTGCTAATAAAACCACACACTGAAGGGGCTCTATAACCACATTAACTATTGGTTGATTTTGAGTCTTATTATCATTGACCTTGACCTTGTATGGGACTTTACTGTTGCTCTTGTTTGTTGTTTCTAAGATACTTACGTACTTGATTTTTCCCATTGAAATTAACTTGACCTCTCTTTCCTTTAGTGTGTGACATAATTTAGTGAAGGAAGAGAATCTTTTAAACATAATTGATTCATGTAAAGATAGTAGAAGACTCTATTTGAAGAGATCATGTAGCTCTTGATCAGCCATGGGGCTAGTCATCTTAGCCAAAATAGTCTTATATTAGAGAACATAATATGTTAGATGCTCATTTGACCTTTGTTTCTATTTTGCAACTTGAGCATATGAAACCTTGTCACCAATTTTAATGCTAAAATGAGATAGGAACATGTTAGCTAAAGGATTGATTACACTGACTAACTAGTTTGGTAAAATATAGAACCATTGTAAAGCATAATCCTTTAGGCTCCATGAAAAGAGTTTGGTAAGTAGCTAGTCATTTAGTACATAGTCCAAGCATGCTACATGAAAATATCTCAAATGTTTCTCTAGATCACCTTTTCCATCATAAAAAGTAAGCTCAAGTTTAACAAAACCTTGTGGTAAGGGTGTGGAAGCAAATGGACATTCTAATGGTATATGTAGTATAACAAAAGACTCCAAAGCCTATGTAGGTCTAGAGGCACCTTTCTCAAGGTGTATCACCTTGGATTGAAGAGATCTTATCTCTTTCATAAGGGATGCCATGTCAAGAAAAAAAGATGTACTAGCTATAAATTATGGCACAGAAGAAGGTAGGGCTTCTATAGGGGGTTGTTGAGACATAGTTGCCCTGATAGTGTCATTTACAATTGGCTAATCTATGGTAATGGAAAACACAACTTATTTAGCCTTTTTGATTTCCATGAGAGATTATAATATAAGAGTATGATATCAAGGATATTCCCTAAGTCCTATGAAACTTTGGAGGATCTAATCTTTGTTGAGTACAACTTCATTATCAATAATGGGTAGAAATGAATCAGTGGTCCAATGTGGTGGAGTATGAGCATTGGTGTGTACATCATCATTGTTATTCTCATATTGCTCATTGTCTAAAAAACTCTCATTGAAATTGGTGTATTATAGATGTGTATAATCTATACCTAGAATTTGAATTGGTTGTTTATCCATATTATATGGTCAAATTAAAGGAATCTATGTAAATTCAAGAGGGTTTCTACTAAGTATTTTACTTCATCTAGAAGGGATAGTTTCAAGGAGCTTAGGTGGCATAAGGAAAACAACATGGATAATGGTAAAAAAGATTAAATAGATATAATCAAAATAAGGAACTGAAATATGCATAAAAAAGATACGAAGGTCTCACACATATAAGGTGATATCTCAAGAATTGAATAGGTGATAGTATATGCAACTAGGGTTTTGATAATTATATGTTTGAAAAATACTATGTAATTTTGAAAATGAAATTGGATTTATGATTTAAATATACAAGTAAAAATTCAAAAAAATATTGGAAATGCTTGATTGAATAGGACCTAGTATGTATAACTAGGGTTTTGAGAATTTTTTTTCAAATTACTACTGAATTTTTAAATTTTAATGGATTTTATAATTTTAATATACTATAAAATATTCATAAAATTATTAGAAAATTACTATAAAAATACTGGGACCTCGTATGGGCAACTAGGGTTTGAAAGAAAATTATTTTAAAATTTACTACTAAATTTTAAAATTTGAAATGAATTTATGATTTAAATATTCAAGTAAAACTTCATAAATTTATAGGAAAAATTAGTAGGAATTTCACCCTAGGGTTTATAGTTTTTTTGTGTGCAAATGAAGTGAAGTTCACCAAGTGATTTAACAATTTTAGGAATGTTGGGGTTTTATTCCTAATTTATTTAAAAGGTATATATTAATGAATTTGTAAATAATATATGGTAAATAACCTACTAATTTATGTGATTTATTGGTAATTAGAGATTTTTTTAAAATATTAATAAGATTGAGAAAATAAGACGTAGCTTAAACTATGCTGATCTGATTGAGACAAGATTTGATATTCACTATGTAAGCTTGGGACACTATCACAAACAAGATTATTAATTTTATTTATGATTGGATAGGAGTTTTGAAAGTGGACAAGAGTGACACCAGTGTTTTAGTCCTTGTTTGACACTTTTGTCTTAAAGATTTGAGATTCTATGTTTTGTTTGGTAGGTCTGTGTGACCTTCTCTGTAAAGTTTTGATAGCTAGAAGTCTATATAGATCCCTATAGAGAAAATTTTCTATTAAGATCTTATTTTAAATTTTACTTTTACTAATTTTGAATAAGAGGGGGGGATTAGTGTGTGTAATATTAACTAGATGTGGATCCACACCCCTTGTGTGGGCACACTACCTAAATACCAAAACTCCTAAGAGGGATCAAACCATATGTAGTTCTCCCTTTGAAAGTGCTTGGTGTAATTATGATATGAGAATAAAATTAAATTCTTAATTGGGTGTGCTTGAGATGAATAGGGACTAGTGTAAGGATTTGAATAAGCTATAAATAGTATTGGATGGATATATGCAAAGAATAGGGAAACATGCTTGAGTAGTCTTGATTATATTCTTGCTTTCTTTGTGATATTTTCCAAATTCCTCCAAATGATCTTTAAAATGTATTTTATATGGATCTATTGGTCATGGGTTGAATTTAATCACATTAGGTCAACAAGAAGAAGGATGGGGAACTAGAATAAATTGATCATTAGGTATAGAAATGAGCTTAGACAATAGTGTCAAAAGTGGATATGAGTGGTACCAATTCTATAGTCCTAGTGTGGCACTATTGTCCTAGGTAGACACAACCTAGGGGGATGGATTGGTCATGAAAAAAGGGTCCTGGCTTAAATAAGATCAAGTTTAGAAGGCTATAGATGATTGAGAATCAATGAAAATAAGCCTATGAGTGTCATGAAAGTAAGAAAGAGGGACCTATGGATTGAGTGTCATTATCCATGCTCAGGTTACCAATTTTTGCATTTTATATGACTACATTATGCACAAATAAATACAAATATTTCTTGTTTTAAAGTTATTATGCACAAATACATAAAAATATCTCTTGGTGTAAATTTATTATACACAAATACATATAAAGATCTCTTAGTGCAATATTATTATGGAAAAATACCTCTTAAAAGATTCATTGATATAGTACTACCATGCCCATTTTATAAAGCCAACCAAAATTACCAAGGTGCTAAGGAAAATTGGAGAAATGGAGCTTCATTTACAAAGATTTATTAAGCACATAGCTGAGCAAGCTAATTACCTCAACAAGAAGATTTGGAGCTATAAGGAATTTAAAAGGGAGTTTATTTTTTGTGATTTTAGTTGTGTCTTAATTTTTTTATTATTATTTATGATTACCTATGTACTTAGGCAAGAATTGTTAGTTTTTATTTAAATTATTTGGTTTTAACTTTATTCACTAATAAGAGACTAATAAACCACTTTGTAAACCTATGTTGCAGGTGATACATCCTTATGGTGGAATCATCTTTGTGGTTCCAATGGGAATGATCCTATGGCCTTACTTTGTAAAAATTTGAGAGGTAATTCCAAAATAGGTATTTGAATGCTACCTATAAGGAAGACAAAATAATTTAATTAAAATTTTGAAGAAAGGAAATAACTTTTAGGTATGAGTAAATAAAAATGTTTTACAAGGATCACTTAACCTGAGTTTACAATTGATAGATATTTGAAAAAAAAAACTACAAATAATCCCTAAGACATGATTGTGATATAAAATACACTCTAATTCAATAAATAGTAAGAAAAAAACACCCTAAGATTCAATACTTAAAAAAATAGTAGACCAACCTGAAATATCAGTGATCTCCTTCAATCATATGGTAGCTTCCATTTCTTCTTTGAGTTCCCAAACCATGTTATCCATTACGTAAACTTATTTTTCAAGTGATTTGCCTTTGATCATCTTATTTTTTCCTCTAATACATTTTTTCAACCCATCCAGATAATCTTTAGCATGTATTTTCATTATTTCTTCAGTATTGGGATCCCCATTTTTAATCTTAGTGTTCTTAGTACTTACCTTTTCCTTATATTTAGCCCTCTTCCCAAACTCCTTATCCTTCTAAAAATTAGATACCTATTTGGCCATCTCTTCCTTTATTTGTTTAATGTCTTAGTTATAATGTAGGAGAGTTTAATTGGAATCACTCCCTTATTTCTATTATTTTCTATGTATCTCCTAGATATCCTTTTTGTATTTTTAGAAATACTTGACTAACTATTTGAAAAAGCTAAGATGAGAGACCATAGTTTACTAAAATTTACTAAATTTATCAGTTTTACAAGCCTTAGCTTGATAAATGTCAATCATTTTGGTCTTTAAAATTCTTTAATGATTTTTATATGGCTCTTTATTTTCTAGAGTCTAATTATTCTTAGTCATACCAAGATTATTTGGCTTATTATCCTTAATTCCACTCCCTTTGTCAAAATAGACACCCTTTATGCCTTTATTATTTAGATTATTTACAAAGTGAGAAATGGCTTCCTCATCATCTTTATCCTCATATTCAATGCTAACCTCTAAACTCTCATCTAGCCCCATCCCTTTAGCATCCCCTTCCTCATTATCATTATTCACCATTATAAATTCAATGGTTAGGTAGTCAAATTAACCAATAGAAATATGAGACATTGGTGGATCAAATAACCATTACTTTCCTTCTAATAGTCCATGATGGTGCTCTCCAAATACATTAATAGATAAAATGGTAGGTTAATCATGATATTATAGCTAAAGTGGTTTAATAGAATAAAATGGTGTGATTAGATGAACCTATACTTACCTTTAAGGGTCTAAATACTTCATGAGATACAAACATATTTCATCCCATGGGTTAGGAAACATATTATAAATGTAACCTACATTGATCTGATGATTTCTCTCCTTGGGCCTGAAAAAAATTTGAACCAGCTCCTTCTTCCTACTTCTATAATTAAAATCCTTCATCTCATTGATGGACATCATAGTGACTATGGGATTGTTCTCTTTGGTGATGTGTAGAGTGAACCCCCTCATCCTCACAATCCTTTCATTCCATGCATTCATAAAATCCAAAGTTAATAATGGGTCAAGTCATATATTCTCTTAATATAATGTTTTAGAAAACCTTGGTGAATATTTTTCCATATAGTAATATGCTATTTTAAATTCATGTAAGACAAAGTTTCAAATCACACCCTATCTCCCCCATTGTTTCTTGATCAAAATCAAGGAAATATGATGGTAGAGAAATATAAAAATAATTTCCTTTGTCTTTTGTGTTATGTAAATTCTAGGCATGACGAAGATACAAAGGTAACAAATTTCAAGTTGGGATTGAGCTAGGTTTAATAAATTATATTAACTTGACTAATCCTCATACCTTGGTTTTAGATATTGAATCTACTCATCGAGAAGAAGAAAATGAAAACTCTTTCTAGAAATCAAGATAGGAATTCATGAATAATAGGTTGTAATCTAAGACTAAGAATCCAAATTGTCCTATTGGAAAAAAAATCAAAATAACTAATCAAAATAAGTCCTTTATAAAGTATATTAATTATAGAAAGTATCAAAATATTAATAAAGGTCTCGATACTAAGAATTTTATAAGGAAAAAATATGGGAATAACAAACAATCTCAAGTTACATTCATGGATTGATCACTGAAGAAAATATTGTTCTCTTACCTCTAAAACTGATGGCAGATTATTATCAATATGGTGATAACCATTAAAAAATAAAAAATCAATTGCGATGAAATAATAATCTAGCTAATCATCAAGTTTATGTTGTTGTGGAAAATAGGAATGCATACCTATAGTCTCCTTTAATTGAGAGTAGAAATATATTTACTAGTTTTCATTTATAAATTTTGATTGATTATAGTGCTACGTAGAGTTCCATATCACCTTATATTACTTGTAAATGAAACTCTAAATCCTCTAAGTTAAGAGAATAATGAAAATTAAAATTTAGCACAGATAAATAAATCCATGTTAGATTGTTTGGAACAAGTAAAACTTGATCTTCAGGTATTTAAAACCAAGATAGATATGGTTTGGCACCCTTAGGTTTATATTATATGATATTGTGAATGGATTTGTTGCAACAACATCAAGTTCATCTTGATTGTTTCAACAAGAAATTATAATTTATTAATGACCTTGATAAGTGGGTGATGATCTAGGGTATTATGAACCTTGTGGATTGAAATATTATTTTAGCCATGTAGCTAAAAAGAATAATTAGTAATGGTTGTAATTTTTATATAGTTCAAATTAAATAACTATATAAACAATTAAAATCTACCCTATAATACTATCTAGTCTTCAGAGAATTCAAGGGTGTATTCCCTAAATAATTTTCTAATTTTCTTCCTGAAAAGGAATTTGATTTACACTTGGATATTTTACATAGATATGCACTTGCATCCAAGGCTCCATATCGTATTAATGTGGTATATATAAACAAACTAGAATTTTAACTACAAGAAATTTTGAACAAAGGTATGATTTGGCCTAGTGTGTCACCCTAGGGAGCTCTCATTATCTTTGTCAAAAATAAGGATGATATCGTGAGACTTTACATTGATTATATAAATATAAATAAAGTGATTATTAAAAATAAGTATCCTATTCCAGTAATAATGATATTATTTCTCAAATTAAGGATGTTTCTATATTTACTAAGATTTATATTCTACCAAGGTTTTATCAACTTAGTATCAAAGACGAAGATGTGTAGAAGACAACATTTCACATAAAGTATGGTCACCATGTGTTTATTATTTTTCCCTTTATCTTAACTAATTCACTTTATTCCTTTAATAATATAATAAGAAACATGCTCAAGGGTTTTATAAATAACTTCAAGTTGGTATTTTTGGATGACATCCTCTTGTTTTTATAATAAGGATGTTGATCATGAATAAAATCTATAATTAATCTTGCAAAGGCTAAAACAACATAAGTTATATGTCAAATTATCCAAGTGATTATTTTACCAAGATAAGATCCATTATTTGGGGCACAAA